>CAMTDV010000279.1:0-34719 GCA_947069175.1 Scalesia atractyloides
AAAAATAAATAAATTTAAAGTTATTATACTTAACGGCGCGCGTATCCTTTAACACGGTCCGAAGGGCATCCCTGAACCACTAACGGTTCGCCCGGTGCATACCAACTGATCAAACACATCGACCTCCACAGATCAAAGACAAGCTAATAGTGTTCAAACAAACCTAATCCACAACCTAACACAACCTAATCCAGGAACAAATGATAAACCTAACACCTACAGATCAAAATACATAACTAATACACCTAATTCGCAACTAAATTAACCTAAATAACAACTTAATTACCAACAAAATACATGAAAATTCGAAATTTATGAAGTTTGTTGAACAAATTACCTGTTTAATGCTTGAAATACGTGTCGTATACGGTCGAAATACCTAATCGCCCTTATGTTGATCGTATATTGTTAGGTATTTTGTTTTGGGGATGAACTGTGATGCGTATGCAGATGCCCTTGTGCGTATAGATCTATACGCAGCGTATAAAAACCTTGGAAAATGACAAGTATGCCCTTCAGAAGAGCCTCGTATAGACCCAACACAGTGGTGAAAAGGTAATTTGCCAAATGCTTTGACTTAGCAAATTACCTTTTTACCCCTGTTTTGGGTCTATACAAGGCTCTTTTGAAGGGCATACTTGTTATTTTCCAAGGTTTATATACGCTGCGTATAGATCTATATGCAGCGTATACAAAACCCCTGGAAATGACAAGTTTACCCCTGTACAAGGCTTCGTATAGCTTTAAAATAGGGACAAAATAGTAATTTAACAAATTCAAAATATTCAGGTGTGTTCTGGGGGAATTTGACCGCCCTTCACATACGCTGCGTGTAGCTCTATACGCAGCGTATGTGAAGGTATACATTTCCATTCTTACCCTTGTGTTGAAGCTATACGCAGTTGAAATGAGGGGTATAAATGTCATTTAGAGATCATACGCTGCGTATAGCTCTATACGCAGCGTATATAAAGGTCAATTTTTTTTTAATTTTTTGTGTATTCTTTTGTTTATTTATAGAAAAATAAATAATATTATTGTATTTATATGTTTATTTATAAAAAATGAATATTATAAAAAATAAAAAGATACAAATACAAAAAATTCTACAAATATAAATATAATACAAATAAAATTGATACAAATGTATTTTCGATTAAATGTAAACTATACAATTAACAAAAATTTACGTTTTCGATGAATCTTCGATTAAATGTATACTCGGGTCTTTGTGTTTGTCCGAGTCTTCTTTAGGGTTGACTATGCTGTAGTAGTGCTGTAACCACGGCCTATACATGTCCTCCCACTGTTCTGCAGCTAGTGTTCGATGTGTGGACCACATTGGGTTCACTGTAGGCATGGGGTAGTCGCTTTCCAACTTAGCATGTATGAAGTGTGACCGGTTAACATGTACGAGTGTTATCGCCTGAGGTCGTGGATTTATAGGGCCAACTGTTAACGGGAAATAGGTAAAGCTCCCTTCGTTGCTTAGCACGTGGAGGATGATATTATACCTTTGCGCAACGAGAAGCCCTACGTGGGCATTTCCATCCAATGACTGTCAGGACACCCTTCCACTGAATGCCAAGAGATACTGTCACGTATCCGGATAAAGTCCCCTTCATCCCATCTATCGAATACATGCGTCCATAGCGACTCGTTAAAGTTAATCTCCAGTAATAACTCATTTCGAATACGGGGCCATACGCATTCCACATAACCTAACCCGACAGCCACAGACCTGTACCCACAATGACCGTCTGGGATCACATCTTGTATACGTGAGATGTAAGGGTGAAACTCCGATGGAATTTGAGGCCCAAACCTCTTAATTGCTAACAAGTCCTCGTCCCCCTTTATTAATGGAAAACCATGATCATCCCGCGTCTCCTTCTTTTTAGAGCCTTTCGTTGAACGGCTTCGTTGCATATTAGGTTTTTCAGACTTTACAACCGAACCAGTTCCACGAGAGCCCTGTGACGGTACGCATGAGCTGTTCGGGGTAAATCGTGCCTACGGTGTGGGGAATCGGTATATACGTTGCTTGCCTCCCCATAGGAGCTTTTTCTCGCATCTTCGTCTAACCTCGCAGCTTCTTCTAGCCTTTGTTGTACTTTTTGTTGTTGTAGGCCGACCGCGAGTTTTTTGCTGGACAATCGGTGGTTTCTTAGTTGAGGACTTCGGAGTGAAGACCGCTTTTATCTTTGAAAGCAGACTTTTTTGCTGAATGGGGATTCTGACTCTAGCTCTTGCCGCACAATATTGAGCTCTTCTACAACATCAACCTCATCGTCTACCAGTTTACACGGTAGTAAGTCAAGCTTACGCCAGAATACATCAACGTTGTCGAGTTGTATCTTACGCCCTGCACAGTTAAATCCGTTACGATGAGGAGAAACAGCTAAAATGGTACTAAATAATAAAAGGTTTGTCGGTTTACTATTTCGTACCTGTTCGTCTGTACTTTTCCAGCCTGCAAGCACACGGCAACCCACAACTAAGCCACAAATGGCAACCACATGATGCGTTAAGTTTTCGCAACACCTCCAACTCCCTCATTAGCTCTCCTTCCAGCAGATCAAGCGCTTTATGCGAAACTTTTCCACGTAGGTTGTCCAACAGTGGTTGTCGTAAATGGTGGTTCATTGTTTTTTCTATGCTTTCGGTGAAACTTTTTCTTATTTCCCCTATCTGAGTTTCAACTATATCAATGATGGAACCCACAATTTTATCCAATGAACTCGTGTGCTCAATGTATCTTTTAAAATTTGCGTGTTGGCTCTCAACTCTGTTAGTGTTGTGCTGACCAAAGTTGCGACGCGTATTAGTCCCGCAAAAACGAACATATCTTTAAAGTTTTCAAGCCAGTTTTCGTATACATAATCAAAGACCCCTACAAAAAATTGAAATGTAAAAGCGTGTGTAAATATAATATATTGTGTGAGTTATTTGTTGAAGACACACTTACTCTTACGGTTGGCAGCCACGAGTCGGTTATACATTTTGTCTAGGTTGTATGCGTGTATGGGCTCTGAAGCAGACTCGCACACTCTCCGCCAGTACGGCATAAATTTCTCCCAATCTAATTTGTTGAACCCTTGCCTGCAATTTTTAACTATATTTTGTTCAATGTGAAAACGGCATAAAAACCTGGACGCTTTCGGGAATACTTTAGCGCACGCGTTAATCAGGGCTAGCTCTCTATCCGTGAGTATCAAGCACGGCATCATACATTCCTGCAACATTGCCTTGATCCGCTCAAGAACCCACACGAAGTTATCCCTTCGTTCCTTGCAAATAACGGCATGTGCGATACAAAAAGACTTGTTGGTCGAACTCATACCCACAACCTGGACAAATGGCATGTTGTAGATGTTTGTTTTGTACGTTGCGTCGACCAACATCACGTGCGGGAATGCACTCCACATAGTGATTGAATGAGGATGAACAAAGAAAAGCTCGGTAACGACATCTGTTTTTAGCTCCTGGCGGGTGTCGTAAATGAATCGGTGGTCACGAAGCATGCTTTCCAGTGCCTGCATGGGAGTCTTTCCGTCCATCCGTGACGCTCTAATCTTTTGTACCGCATTTTGCACGTCTTTCTGAACATGGAGGCTGTCGGGAAACTGCTTTCGTAGGGTTAGAAATATGTAACGTGGTTCCATGTTTTGGGCAGTTAGCTGCTCGATTAGCCTGTATTCGACTTCAGTAAATCTTCGCACGAAGGCGTGGCCCAACAGACTCTGCGTAGGTTCGTGTTTATGTTCCGCGCAGTCCACTTTTAACTCCCACGTGTCATTCGTCACGTCCCGTATAGCAATTAATGTAAATGGGCAACCATTTTTTTTGCTACCAGCTTTCCTAACTGTTGCTTTACTACGGGGTTCACCACCACGGTCGCACACAAGCCATACCATCCCCGTGCTACCACTAATATTTTTCAATCATCGGGTAACAATAACGTAACCATTCTCATTTCCCGTTGCTTGCACCCAATTCTTCAGATCAGTTAGAGTCCTGAAATGCTAAAAAACAATAATAACAATAATTATATAATTTTAACAATAATAACAATAATTAATTAATTTTAACAATAATAACAGTAATTACATAATTTAAACAATAATAACAATAATTATATAATTTTAACAATAATAACAATAATTATATAATTTAACAATAATAACAATAATTACATAATTTAAACAATAATAACAATAATTATATAATTTTAACAATAATAAAAATAATTATATAATTTAAACAATAATAACAATAATTACAAATTTTAACAATAATAACAATAATTATATAATTTAAACAATAATAACAATAATTATATAATTTTAACAATAATAACAATAATTATATAATTTAAACAATATTAACAATAATTATATAATTATAAGAATAATAACAATAATTATATAATTTTAACAATATTAACAATAATTATAATTTTAACAGTAATTATATAATTTTAATAATAGTTATATAAACAATAATAATAATTATATATTTATAACAATCATAACAATAATAATATAATTATATAATTTTAACAACAATTACATAATTTTAACAATAATAACAATAATTATATAATTTTAACAATAAGAACAATAATTATATAATTTTAACAAATTAACAATAATTATAATTTTAACAGTAATTATATAATTTTAACAATAGTTATATAAACAATAATAATTATTATATAATTTTAACAATAATAACAAACAATTATAATTATAATTTTAACAATAGTAATAAAAAAAGTGATACCATGTTATTTTGAAACGGAATGCCTGGGGTGCTGGGTTCATAGTCATCATATAGTGGTGTGTTTGGAGGCTGATCACCGCATCTTCCGTATCCACCATATCCTCCGTATCTATCTAAACTATCTTCTTGCACGTAATAATCTTCACCACCGTATCCGTAATCAGGATACGATTGCTGCGTCGGGTAATATGGATCATTAACAGGGGCATTCTCAGCACCGTATCCTACATATCCATGCAGATTATCTTGTTGCACGTACGGAGGTTCAAACCCGTATCCGTAACCCGGATATAGTTGATGTCCCAGGTAATATGGTTCATCAACAGGTGGAGTCGGAGCCTCGTTCAAGTATGGCAGTTGTATTTTTTGATTAACAGGGACGCCAGACACAACCCCCTCCTCCTCATTAGCATCATTTTCTTCCCATGCGTCATTAGAATAGCAATTAGAGAAATAATTCCCGTCCCAAAATGACGACATTTTATCCCCACCGAAGTAAGTATACAAAGAAATTGAAGAAGAATGCGAGTAATTGTGAGAATTCGTAGGCACATATGGATGTCTAAATACACTTTGAAATTCATCTTTATCAGCCTCGTATAGCTCTATACTCTGCGTATAGCTTTATTCACATGCCTAGACAACATCGTATCATGTCAAATCTGTCTGACATACGTTGCGTATAGATCTATACGCAACGTATATAGTACTGTACATACGCTGCCTATAGGTCCATACGCAGCGTATGTCAGACTGATTTGACAAGGTACTGTCGTGTACCTACCCCTTATATACGATGCGTATAGGCCGATATGCAGCGTATACTTGAAACCCTATACGCTGCGTATAGGTCTATACGCAACGTATATAAACCCTAAGTGTGTAAATAGGCAAGGCCGGTGTGCAAATAGTTTTAGCCTTGTTTTTGTCTGCAAGTTGTTAACCGCCTAAAGATTTCCTTAGATTATCGTTTATTGGAATGTTTTATCAATTGTATTTACTTCATATCTTAATTTTTTATTATTGATGTATAAATATTTGTGTTACATATCAACGATGCAACATCTTCATCCTTCATAATCAATTGGAAGGTTTAAATCTTTTTTTTATTGCAAACCTTAAATTTTTGTGGTTTAGTTTTTTCTTCTTTTTTTTAATTGAGCAGTTGCTAATATTTAGTGCTTTTTTAGAAACCGGTTATTAAACATGTTAAGAAGGAACTTGGACATGCACACCCCCACTTCAAGCCCAATAGGGACAGCACACTTCTGATGTTGAAGTGTAGGGATTCCTCCTATTGAAAGAGAAATAACATATAGGAACATCAGAAGAGTGATGATTAAGAGAAACGGAACGAACGCCCTAGCACTGCGAAAGAAATTCATTCTCACCTAACAAAGACTAATGTGAGGCAGTGCCCTTCCACAACTGAGTACCTGGCTCAAGTAGTATACTGGGCATTCCTTCCTATCGCAATGCCCCACGAGAAGTAGAAGTGAGATAAAGCTGCAAGGGATTGGCTGAATATTGATCCAGTTTAGGCAGCTTTCAGTCTCTATAAACTTGATGGAATATCTCTTACACAAGGAAAAAGACTTGCATCAATCAATGGCATGAAGGAGTTGAATCAGGAACAGAAAGACTTTCAAAGCCAAAGCAAAGGCATTCATTTAGCAGGAGTTTACGCTGCACACCCCCCACTTCAAGCGCTCTTGGTCTTCGAACTAGTCTTTAATGGTCGGCTTCATTGGTACCCTTTCGGTATGCCTTGCGAACACTTTCATTTTGAGCGTCTCATCTTCTCTATAGAAGCAAAACTCGAACGGATAGAAAAGATGGTCCAACTACATAAGTTTTTCTTTTTCAAATGCATTCGAGGGTGACAAAAGAAGGCGGTTGAAGCACTGGAGGTATAAAACAATTTTTCTTTATCATCACTTTTTTCAAAAATTTAAACTACAATTTTTACGACTAAAATTAGAAATGTGATGTATATAAAAGAATCAAGTCTAAACTACAATATCGATACCCTTTTTTTCTTAAATTTGGTAAATTTTGGCATAAAATACTTTACTAGTTTTAGTTATGTTATAAAAGTGTTCCAAAACATAAAGTATACATTTAAAGAGGTTAACCAGTCAACTTCCAAACCTTTGGGTCAGATTAAAACTGACCAGAACCCATTTAACTTAAGCCCGAACCCTCAGTTTTCGTGTGAAATTTATGCCGTATCGAAATATGAGAATACTATTACAGACTCGCGTTTTTTTTGCAAATCTATTCGCAAGCATGCAATAGATCTTACCCTCATTATTGTGATATGAAGCTACATGTACATCATTTCTTATAATAGATGTCTTCACTAGAAGCTTGAGCCCTATGAAAATGCTACAGTTCTTCAAGAGTTTTTGAAATATCATGTCAATTGTCACCCTCTTTCTTATATTCATCTTATTTTGCCATGTTTGTATCTTCTATTATGGGTTAGAATGTATCATAGGAATAAGGATATGAATCTTGATAATTTATAATTTAATGTACGATAAAACTTATAATCAGGGGCGGACCTGGTAGCTTACCGCGCGTAGCACGGGCTACGGCTCAAATTTTTACCGGTAGTGTAAATTTTTTTTTTCTATTTTTATACAAAGGATACCTCTGAACCACTACGAGGACACCCCAAAAAAAAATTGTAAGCCCAAATCGCAGTTGAAATGGGAACACATAGCTCTTGTCCTTTAGTTTATCGGGCAGTGAAACTAGCTTTGCTTTTACCGCAACAATTGAAAGATGTTTTTCGAAATTAAAGCTTGTCAAGACGGATTATGCAATCGAATGGGCCCGAAATTTTTTAACAATGCTATGGTTTGTGCGGTCGAGAAGGATTTTTTACAAAAAGTAAAAGACGAGGATGTGATGGAACGATTTCAAGCTATGAAAAAAAAGAAGAGGACAAATCTATTAGGTATTTGTTTTACTTTATTTATTTATTGTTGTTTTTTTTATATTGAATGATTGTAAGATGAAATTTTTTTTTGGGATACCCCTAAGTTAATATTCTGGTTCCGCCACTGCTTATAATGGAGGTGAAGCATCTCACATTTGGCTTGAAACTGGCAGGTCTCAAGTTAAAGATGTAACTTGGACTCTCGAGATATGTTTTTGTCAATTTTTTCCTCTCATCTTTGTTGTCACACCTTTTTTGTTTGTATAAAAATCTTTCATGAATAAAGCGTTAAAAGGATAAACAATATTTATATATCTCCATTTAATATATGTTACAAAATGACAACTTTCTCAATAAATTATAAAGCTCTTTTGTGTTTTAATTGGCTTTTGGTATTAAGTTAATTGATTCACATTTAGATATGTATATTCAATGACTTGCATGTACCTTTAATCTGCTTTCATCTTATATCTAGGTTTGTGTTAGTTGACATCTCTGCAGGCCATGCATGTTGGCGAATGTCTGAGTCCGATTGTGGCTTTGGCGTGGATCGGGTTCGGGTATCAACTTGGAGTGGAGTCCAAGTTTAATTAAAATATGGGATAATTATCTATTCCTAATTATGTGGTTTAAATTAATGTAGAATCCTGGTTATATTCTAACATGTTTGGTTAGTCTATAAATACCGTGTTTAGGGTAGGGATTATGCAAATTGAAGTTTTTGAGTTAGATTTCTTCAATAAAATTGCGTGTTTGACAATCTGTTTTGTTTTCTCTGATTACCTTCAAAAACCATACCATGCTTGAGGAATGTGAGGTATCCTCAAGGCTCCACTACTGATAAGTTTATTATACATGACAACTTTGTGGGCCAGCTGGCTGCTTATGAATTATCTTAAACAAAAGTACTTGAACAAGAGGTACTTTTTTAGTTCTCATAACTTATATATCATTTTGCACTCCCTGATATAGTTACGATACAATTATCTATGGGAATCTGTTTTAGCTTATCTCAACTTTTTTATTTGGCATTGAATTTTTTCCATACGTGGTGCTCTCGGTAATTGGCACATGCTTTAACATTGAAAAAAGTATGTGATATAGAATAAAGGACTTTTCATCTATGTTTAGCAAGAATCCGAACATATTAGCAATGTCAAAGGTTATCTACAAGTTAGTGACGATCCTGACTATCTTTTTTTGCAATGAAAGTAACTCATCAATTGGTATTATACTATCTTATTTTATCTTTAAATTTTTATCTTTTACTATTTTTTCTATTTAATAAAATTTACATATTTTAATGTTGTTATTAAATGTAGATCCTTCCCAAATTAATTATTGGCTTAGGTGCTTTAGATGAGTTTTCTGAAATAAAGATCAAAGTTGAAGGAAATACTTGGGTTAAGAATCTTTGTACAGAGAATATTAATGGTCAAACAATGTTTGTCAATCGATTACTCATGTTATTGATTACTTTTATTTTACCTTATTTTCAACATATTTCAATATATTACTAATGAAATTTTGTCATATATTTGGTTTACAATAGATACGGTGTTGTTAGATGGCATGATATAATTGAAGTCGAACATATTTCGTTAGGTGATGATTATTTTTTCAGTTGGTCAAAAACAAATTCGAGGTTATTGCTTACGAAGCTCCAACAAGTAGAAGTATTAGAGTAATAGGCTTTCAATTTATATTTCAAACCAGAAAAACGTATTTCCCTCATTTACTTATCTTTTAGGTTATTTTAGATTTATAGTACGATGCTTTGTTATATTATAACATTCAACTTCATATTTCCATAATAAGTCCATGCGTATAGTTTCTTTATGATCAGTATAAAGTAATTAAAAAAAATAAAAAATATATCATTTCTCAACACCGCGAAATTCGCGGGTATTAGCACTAGTAATAATAATAAAGAAGGAGAGAATGTCATATGGCATTAGGATAAATTTAAGGAGAGAATGCCACATGACATTAACATAAATTTAAGGAGAGAATGTCACGTGATATTAACTTGATTCTTTTATAAGTATTAGATAATAAGACCGATTAAGATGCATAATGATAAATCAGGAAATGTTTCATCAATCATAACGTTACATAAAATTTAAATCACTAACACATTTCTTTCACAAACCAAACATGATTATTTTGTGATTTTTTTTAATCACATACATCATAAATTTTAGTTATTTTATACTCACAATCTTTCAAATTTAATTCTTTTAAGAAAATTCACTTCTAAATATCTGAAAGTTCTTTGAGCTAGGAGATAATTAGAGTTAAATACTATTTTAGTTTGTGGTTTGCTTAAAATATTTATTTTAGTCCAAAAGATTTTTTTTTTACTTTTTTAATGTAGTAGTTTGGTTTTCTTATCAATTTTGATCCAGCTCACTAACTCCAACAATTTTTTATGTTAATTCCTTATGAATAGACCAAATTACCCTTAGCTAAATTTTAAACTAATATTTTATCTTTCTATACTAATAAATAAAATCGTTTTAGACACGTGTCACTTTCTAATGCGTTATCATTTTTCAATTTTTCACTGTGTTAATCGACTCCAGAATTGCCTCAATATACATATTGGACAAAACCAAAACTGTTACCTCTTGCATCCTTCTTTCGAGCCACATACGCATCCGTTATGAAACTATGTGTTGGAAAGCTCTCCGGAGGTGCAAATGGATAGAACCATGGTTTATCCATTGCCCCTACTTCTATTTTTTGATATTGTACCTTGGACCAAGGAATCTCACCGGAGTCTTCTTCGCACTCTCTCTACTCTCTTCCTCTTTCGTACTCCCATCTTTTCGATTTTGGAACATAATAAATGTGATAAAATAAAATATGGTTGATGAGGAAAAAGAAATATCCTTTAGCTCCAGTTGTCTTCACATTTTGCAACGACACTACCGATGTTGCGCTGTGGGAATTTCTACATTAGGATTTTATTTTCATATAATGCTTTTATAGAAAAAATGTCAACAACAACAACAACCTTATCTAGTATAATTCCATATATAGCCAGACTATTGATAGGGTCTGTGGAGGGTGAGATATAGGCAGGCCTTACCTCTATCCCAAGGGATAGAGAGGCCGCTTCCAGTGAGACCCCCCGACACCAAAACCATAACCAAGACATAAGATTCCAAACAATATACTTAGGCACATAACTACTATAAAAACGTAAACCTAAAATAATAAAAATACACACATAAAAAGTATCTCTCAGTAAAACTACGACATCGTGAAATGGTGAAAACCTATAAAAATGTCATATAACTCCTCAAAGAGAAATTGAAAACTAACCTCCTAAGACAAGAATCTAAAACAAAACCAAGCCCACTTTCTAAAAGTCCTTAATCTTAATCCTAGGTCTCCACAAAGTTCTATCCTCGACCATGTCCTCTAAGAGGTGCCAATCTATCAAATCATGTCTAATACACTCATCCCAAGTCATATTCGGCTTGCCTAGACTCCACCTTCCCTCTACAGTGAGCGTTTCAACTATTCTAACCACGGCTGCTACCTGTCTCCTCCTGACATGCCCAAACCATCTCAATCTCCTCTCCGTTATCTTGTCTGAAATACTAGCAACTCTAATCTTTCCCTGAAAACCTCATTTCTTATCTTGTCTAACATAGTGTGCCCACACATCCATCTTAGCATCCTCATCTGTTGGGATTGAACCCTATGAAAGGAACATATAATATAAAGCCAAACAACACTATTCGAGTTTTGGTTCAACTATCAGAGGTTACATCCTCTAATGCACTTACACTGCTTTCCATAAAGACTGCTCATCCTATCATCTGCCTTCACAAAGCTTCAAGGTCTGCCAGAGTTAACAAGGACAGAGGATAGGAATCAGAGTTTAGTCATTAGCTTAGTTAATCAATGTAACAGTGCCAAGCGCCGATAGTTAGTATGAGCAGTGTTTAGAGTTAGTTACATATTGTTTCCTGTCACTATCAACCCTGACGTCATCAAAGATGCTCAGAGGTTAGATAGTTAGTATAAATAGGCAACTCTTGTAACCTTTAAACTTGTCTCTTAAAAGATCAACTTTCGCATATCATCTTCTCTACATTTTCTCATTACCAAACTGTAATTGCAAAGGCTGGGGGGGGGGGGGGGGGAGTTTGTGAATCACATGCAAGTTAATTAACTTGAAAGCATGATGATGATGAAAACAAACGACCATTGCTATCGTAATCCGCTGCAAATCTCTTTTAATTCAATCATTTTCCATTTTTGAAACAAAAACTACAAGTAATTCAAACCCAGATCCTAACAATTGGTATCAGAGCTTGATTCATCAAATTCGATCTAACAATCGATTTGGTTCGAACAGATCAGCTCTCTTGCTAATCAGTTAGGTTGTTTTTATTTGATATTCAGAGTTTTTACTACGTTCAAAGTTTTTAAAAACAAAATCTGAAAAAAAAAAATCAACTGAAAATGTCCCAAAACACACAGGATGCCAATTCTGGATCCTTGTTCAAACCGCCGATGCTCAAAAGAAATGAATATTTCATTTGGCAACGACGGATGGGTCACATCTTTGCCTAGCAAAACACCGGTTGCTAGAGATCTGTTGCTTATGGACCTCACGTTCCAATGGTTCCAAGCACAGAAGATCCAACCAAACAAGTGCCAAAAAATCCTGAAAACTTCTCGGAGCAGGATTTCCAGAAAATGAATTGGATGCTAAGGCATTTAGTATAGTTGCTTCAGCCTTACCCAATGAAATTTATGCTGGTCTACTCCATTGCAATAGTGCAAAGGAGTTATGGGATGCACTTTAGGAGCAATTTGGTGGGATTGAGGAAGTGATAGAAAGTAATAGAGAAGTTCTAAATCAGCGGTATGAAACGTTTTGTCACTTGAAAGGAGAGTCTCTAACACAACAATTTGAACGTTACAGCTGTCTCATCAGTGAACTTAGACTGGTTAACGTGGTTTTTCCTAATTCGACTGTCAATAGTCGTTTCCTTAGATCGTTACCAGATAAGTGGGAGACGATAGCTTATGTAACGCGAAAATCTGTTAGGTTTAAAGAAATGTCGTTGACACAACTTCATGGGATATTCCTCACTTATGAGAGAGAGTTAAACCAGAAAAAGAAGTTGCAAGATTCTGGCAAAATGACTGATGATTACTCATTGGGTAATACATCTCTTTTTGGCCAAGAAGAGGGTTCTGGCAGCAGTAAGGACCAAAGTTATGATCACTATATAGATATCACATCTGGTGGGAACTTTGGATCTGAAACATATGCACCCAACTATGCTTTTGCTGCTAGTGGGGAAAGCCAAACCTCTGATAATCTATCCTTTGAGCTGAATGATTTGCAACACATTGAACCTTCTGATCTTGAAGAAATGGATATTTTGCACCAACTGGCCTTATTGAGTGTTAGAGCTAGTAAGTTTTACAAGAGAACTGGTAGAAAATTCTCAGGTTTGCATGGGGGGTTGAAGGTTGGGCTGGATAAATCAAAAGTCAAGTGTTATAAGTGTAATAGGCTAGGACACTTTGCCAGAGAATGCAGGTCTCAAAGTTCTGGACCAATTGTGACTCATCCTGGCCTTAGACCTCAGCACACACAAAACACTGCTCATTATTCCAAATATGCCCCTGCTCAACATGTTCAAAACACTGCCCATTTTGCACACCCTGCTACCACTGTTCCATGCATTATGTTCAATCCACTGCTCCACAAATTCAATATGTTCAGGCACCATCACATCCTCAAGTGCTTATACAACAAGCACCCATTGTTACACAACCTGCTCAAACCACTGCTAGTCAAGCAGAGGTTGGTCAACAAAGCTTTTTCACACAAAGTTATGTTGACTGGAGCAGTTTGCCTGAGGATTTGACTGATGAAAACTTGCTTTAATGGCCAAAAGTGATGTTGAATAAGAATTTTGTTTAATGGCCTTAGAGACAATTGCTGAAGGTGTTGAATCTGTGGAGATAGTGTCAAAATATGATGAAGTTCAAGTTTGTGATGAAACAGTGTTTTCAAAGTGAAGAAAGAGAAAATGCTGCTGATAAGGAAAAGAACTCTCCTACTGACCCATGGAACATTGATGTGTGTGAAGATGAGTGTGACTGTGCTCTTATGGCTGCTACAAAGGTATCACCTTAGATCCTTAAAGATCTATGTTCTGACAAATGCATCATTGCTTTTGCAAACATCAAAAAGGTGAATGAAAACCTGAGAAACAAAATTTTAGAAGATGAACTTAATTTTGAAAAACTGATTAAAGAGTTAAAATCAAAGTTAAGTGAAAAAGATTCTGAAATGAGTAGCCTAAGACATGAATCAAGCATAACCAAGGAGCAACTCCAAACTATGGTAGAAAAATACCAAGTTTGTAAAAAGGAGTTAGAAGAAACCCAAATCACTTGTGAAAAATGGAAGTCCTACAAAGGTTATGAAATTATGCTTGATGCTCAGATCAAGAGCAACATCAAGTTTGGTGTAGGTTTTAGAGCCTATGACCAAAATGAGAAAAATGTTGCTGAAATTGATTATGAGTTGGTTGAAGTTGTCCCTACAAATTTGGCTGGTGAAGAGATAAAAATCACATATAAAGCTGGAAACAAAATTGTTTTGGAAAAACCAGAGGTTTCAACAAAAGATAAAGAAATTGAAAAAAATCAGTTTAAACCAACCTGGTCAGATGAATGTGATATCTTAGAGAACTTTAAGCCAATGGACTTCACAACCACTGATGGTATTAAAGCCCCAAAAGCACTGGTGATCCCTAACAAAGATGTGCCAGCAGAGGTTACAACCACTGCTGAGAAAAAGTCTGATAGGAAAAGAAGAGTAAAGATTAAAAACTTGTTTTGCGAATTTTGTGAAAAAAGAAATCATGTGGCTGCGGATTGTTTTCTTTTAAAAGCCTATGACATTAACAAAACTTGTGTTATCAAAAACTCTTCAAAATGCACCATCTGCAGCAAAACAAATCACTCAACTCAACAGTGTGCCTATCTCAAAAACTATGAACAAAAGGTAAAAGAGATCAAGGCAAAAGCACTTGAAAGAGAAAGTTCAAGTTCTGTTGGAAATAAATCCAAGCAGAGTTTTGAACCAATTGAAACATCTGTTACAAAAGCCTTAACCAAAACCTCTGTTCAAAGAGAGGTGCAAGTGACAGATGCTCCACCTTCAAACTAATTTCCAAGAGGGTACGGCCAACCTACTTATAAAAAGGTTCCTCATGCTTATGAAGGCTACAAAAAGCCTTCAAAGCAAAGAGTAAACAGGCACCCTTATGGATACAATCATCTGATAGGTAATGGTCATGAGCAGATGTTACAAGAAAATTTCAAAACCACTGACCATTGTCCTAGACTTGAGGCTGGACCATCTGTGACCCCATCCAAAGCCATTTTGGCTTTGGAGACCAATCTTAACTGATCTATTTACTTGATGTGCAGGGACCCTCTACTTGCCTTGATAGCTTATGGTATGTAGATAGTGGAGGTTCCAGGCACATGACAGGATGTAGAGCCATTCTCAAGGACTTCATGGCTCATGGGGGGGTGATATATCTTTTGGTAATAACTCAAAGGGAAAGGTCTTAGGGTCTGGGTCGGTTCTGGCTGGTAAACTCAAGTTTGAAAATGTGAATTTGATTGATAATCTGAAATTTAACCTGCTGAGTGTCTCACAAATGAGTGACAGAGGATATGGATCCTTCTTCACTAAGAAAACTTGTCAAATTGTGGGACCAGAGGTTGTCAAAAAGATTGATCAAATCATTGCTGAGAGCAAAGCACAACTCACTGCACACAGAAGTGGGAATGTGGATGTGGTAGATATGTTAAAAGATAATCCTATGTCTAGAACATGCCTATTCTCAGTTGCTTCTAGCAAAGAGACTGAGTTATGGCATAGAAGACTTGGACACAAATCTTAAAACTATCACCACACTCTCAAAACAAAGTCTTGTAAGAGGTTTGCCTCACAAGCAATTTTTTGTGATGAACATTGTGTTTCCTGTTTAAAAGGCAAACAACATAAAAGTTCTTTCAAATCAATTGAAGAGTCCAAAACAAGCCAGTGTTTACAACTGTTGCACATGGACTTGTTTGGCCCAGTGCAAATCATGAGCTTAAAACACAAAAGGTATTGCCTAGTGATAGTTGATGATTTCTCTAGGTTTACATGGACCTTCTTTCTTCATTCTAAGGATGAAACTGCAAGCATTTTGCAAAACTTTGTCAAATAAGTAGAAAAACAATTTGATCTTCCAGTAAAAATCTTTAAAAGTGACAATGGAACAGAGTTTAAAAATAGGAGTTGGATGCTTTTTGTGAGTCAAAGGAATTGTTAGACAATATAGGATTCCAAGAACTCCAGAACAAAATGGGGTGGTTGAAAAGAAAAACAGAACCTTAATTGAATCAGCAAGAACTATGCTAGCAGATTCTGGTTTACCCCTGTTCTTTTGGGCAGAGGCTGTAAACACTGCTTGCTATGTTCAAAACAGAGTTTTGATTAACCCCAGGCATCAAAAGACTGCCTATGAGATTTTGTATAAAATCAAACCTCTGATTTCATATTTTAAATTTTTGGCTGTCCATGTTTCATTTTGAACTTAAAAGATTCTATATCTAAGTTTGCAGCCAAAATTGATTGTGGTTATTTTCTGGGATACTCAACCACTGCCAAAGCCTACAGAGTTTTTAACTCTAGGACAAAGTGTGTTGAAGAAACTTTGAATGTGAAGTTCAATGAACTATCATCACTGAAAATCCCAGCAAATCCTGCAGAGCTTTTTGATTTAGATAAATTCACATTTGCTGATGTTTCTATCAAGCTAGACAATGCAGGTACACTACAATCATCTGAAGAAGACCAAGATCAAGGATATGACTGTGTGCTTCCACAAACAAAAGTCTATTCTTCAAACAGAGGATCAAGTGCTACAAGCTCTTGTGTAAACTCTGCCACTTCTGGGTCAACAGTGGTTGATCCTCAAACCTCTTCCAGTTCACAAAATCAAACATCTGTTGATAAACGTCCTACATCTGGGCACCAAAATCATCAGAATGTTACCTCTATACCCCCAATACCACCACCACCATTCTCATCAGTGGCTGATACTTCAATTTCACCGGCAGAGGTTAGCTCAGATGATACACATTTGCAGCCATCACCTCAAAATGGTATTGTTCCATACCAAGGTGATTTGATTTATCTCAAAAGCCATCCAGCAGATCAAATTATTGGCAACATCAAATCTGGGGTGCTCACACGAAGCCAATCCCAAAATATTTGTCTTTTTGCTGGTTTTCTATCACTCATACAGCCAGTCAAGTACCAAGAGGCACTGAAAGACAACAGCTGGGTAGAGGCCATGCAAGAAGAACTCCTTCAGTTCAAAAGACAACAAGTTTGGGAGCTTGTGCCACTGCCAAAGATGTAAGTCAAATTGGCACAAAGTGAGTCTTCAAGAACAAAACTGATGAATGGGATATTGTTGTCAAAAACAAAGCAAGGCTCGTGGTTCAAGGCTACAGACAGGAAGAAGGTATAGACTATGATGAGACTTTTGCTCCTGTAGCAAGCTTGGAAGCTATTCACCTGTTCTTAGCTTTTGTTGCTAACCACAACATAAAGGTATTTCAAATGGATATAAATAGTGCATTTTTGTATGGAAAAATCAAAGAAGAGGTGCATGTCTGTTAACCTCCAGGTTTTGAAGATGCATTCCATCTTGATCATGTCTACAAGCTCAACAAAGCATTGTATGGCTTGAAACAAGCACCAAGAGCCTGGTATGAAACTCTATCCACTTTTCTCTTATCAATAGGGTTTACTAGAGACAAAATAGATAAAACCCTATTTTTAAAATGGAAAGGAAAAGATTTGATGCTTGTCCAAATTTATGTGGATGACATCATTTTTGGATCCACAAGCACTGCTATGTGTGAAGAGTTTCGTAAACTCATGGCAGCAGAGTTTGAGATGAGTGCAATGGGTGAGCTCCAATGTTTTCTTGGTCTTCAAGTTAAACAATTGCACAATGGTACATTTATCCATCAAAACAAGTATGTGAAAGAACTGCTTAAAAATTTGATATGGATGATTGTAAACCATGTAGCACACCCATGGCAACCTCCAAGCTAGTCACCATTGATGGTAAAGATGACCTTGTTGATCAAACTCTTTATAGAAGCATGATTGGGTCTTTATTGTACCTAACTGCATCAAGGCCAGACATCATGTTTGCAACATGTGTTTGTGCCAGATCACAGGCATTACCTAGAAAGTCTGACCTTATTGCTGTAAAAAGGATATTCAGATACATAAAAGGTGCTCCCACACTTGGTATCTGGTATCTAGCTAATGAGAATATTGAGCTTTCAGGTTTTTCAGATAGTTATTTTGCTGGGTGTAAAACTACAAGGAAGTCCATATCAGGAGGATGTCAATTCCTAGGTGATTGTCTAGTGTCTTGGCAAAGCAAAAAGCAGGTTGCAGTTTCAACATCCATTGCTGAGGCAGAGTATATTGTTGCTGCTAGCTGCACTGCTCAACTCTTGTGGCTTCAAAATGAGTTGCTGGATTTTGGTATACTGCACTAAAGACTCCACTCAAATTGGACAGTCAAACTACTAAAAATATCACTAAAAATCTAGTTTCTCATTCAACAACAAAGCACATTGACATCAGACATCACTTTGTGAGAGGTTGCTATGAAAAAGGTTTGATTTCTTTGCATCATGTCCATATTTCAGATCAATGGGCAGATGTTTTAACCAAGGCATTGGATACATCTACCTTTGAAAAATTGATCTCAAGGCTTGGTATGCTAAACATGGATTAAAAACAAGTTTTCTTGTAAATCCATGTGTACATAGCATCAAAATATTTTTAGAAAATCAAAAACACCTTAAAAGTAGTTAAAATTGAAAATTTTCAATAAATATTTAAAAGTCTGTTCATAACATTTGTTTGTTCAAAATCTCTGATAGGCTTAAAAATCTTATCCACTGTTAAAGTGTATCCTCTGATTTCTATTTTTTTTACCATTTTTCAAAACACTGATAGCTATCCACTGATAGTGTTAAAAATCAGTTTAGTCCAAACCTTTGTCCTAAAACAGTGGTTTGCCATATCAACGGTTACTTTTCTCATCAGAGGTTACACGTGGCCAGATGTTAGCCATCAGATCTTGCAACAGATGCCACGTCATGTTCACTTTTTTAAAACCCTTATAAAACCCCTGTTTTATCTCACCAGTGGTTACCCTAAACTGTGTCGATTTCAAAATCTCAAAACAGTTTTTCTCTCAAACACCATGGCTCCCAAATCAAAATCTTCAAAATCCAAAGCTAAATCGCCAGAAGAACCTCCACCTTTCATTCTCATAATCAAAACCCCACACAATTACACTGCCATACTTGAAGAAAACGACGCAAATACTCGCTATCATCCAATGATTCGAATTTTGCAAAAGTCTAAATTCTTGCACATGTTAACCGTCAAAGCTCCCATTTACATTGATGCTCTTCGTGATTTCTGGAAAAATGAAAAAGTTCACTCATCTGCTGATGGTGTTCCTTATACGATAATTTCTAGAGTAGGGGGAGTGTTGATGCAAATTAGCCCCCAATCGATCTCTCAAGTTAAATGACATACAACACCCTGTGTCATTTCCAATTAATGAGATCCAAGCAGAGTTTCTAGAAAGATGTTATATCGGCCAGATGAAAGGTATGACCATTTTTAAACCTAACTTTCCTGCTGAGATGAGATTTTTCTTTCACACCATTTTTACTTGTCTCTCATCAAAATCCACTACTTTCAATGAAATCCCATTGAACATGCAATATCTAGGATATGCAATTTTAACTGAAACAGATTTTAACTGAAACAGATTTTAACTACTCCCAGATATTGTTCAATGATCTAGTAAATAATTTTAAAAATATTAACAAAAGAAAAGCTTTTTTGATGCATCCACATTTCTTGAGTGTTTACTTGCAGGATCAAATCAAAGGTCCTGAAAGTAAACAAGGCGTTGTGGTTAATCCAGGCAGCCTTAATCATGAAACTTTCACCAGAATAACAAACCAAGATAAAATTGAGAAAACACAAGTAGAGGAGGATGAGCAAGTTTTACCAGAACAAAATGTTCAATCTCAACCTCTTGCTACTAAGCCCACTGCTCTTGGTGATCAGGGCAACACAACCGCTACCCTGAAACCCACACCAAAAATTTCCAAAAAGAAAACCAAAACAATCTCCAAAAAGCCCACCAAACCCAAAAAGGGTCCTCTGGAAGATGAGATCCCAGAGGTTAACCCTGTGACAGCACCAAAGTCACAAACCACTGCTGCTACTTCTTCATAGTAGATGGTTCAACGATCTCCCACCGGCTTTGAAACTCCTCCTTCTTCCTCACAAAAGGAAAAGGTTGTAGACACAGGGACACCACCTTATGAAGCTCTAGATCCACTTGGGTCTATCTTCCACAGCCCCTCTCCCAGGGCAATGTCGCTTTCTACTCAACCACCTTCACCGATACCTTCACTTCCACCCACATTGTACCATTGCTGAATGCAATTGAATTAGTTCAGACACAAACCAACACTTCTCAACAACCTATTACTGAGAATATACTTCATCCAATGGCTGGGTCTGATTCTTTATTCATTGCTAGCCCATCAGCAAATGAAGAGGCTACATCCCTTGGGTTACATGTAACCCTTGGTGATATTTCAACACAAGCAGCCACTACAATTGCTGAACTCCCTAGTTCTCTGTTGGACAGTGGTTTCATTCATAAGACTTGGTTGAAGGCAACCACTGCTGAGGCAACAACTGTTACCTCTATTGTGGGAAGTCCCCAGTACCAAGACAAAGGGGCATCTATGTTTGAAGCTGGTCCTAAAACCACTGCTCATGATAACATAGATATAACTACCACCACTGGTAGGAGTTCAGATGATCCTATTAAATTATGTGATGATCTAAAATACCAGGATTTGACGGAGAGAGTGACCAGAATAGAAAACTCTGTTGGTGAAATCAAAGATTTACTAAAGCAGATGATAGCTACAAAAAGTCAACCCTCTGTTCTATCCACTGCTGATCTCAAAGAAGCTCTTAACCCTCTGTTTCAACATGAACAACATTATTTGGATTTACAACACAAGCATCATGTGAATAATGTTCGAAACATGTTTGAATCAAGGTATCAAGACACTGCAGCAGACATTAAAGCCATCAAAGCACATCTACTCACAACCACTGGCCATGCACCTCCAACGGTTATATTTGTTACAACAGATGAAGCCAAAAGGGGGAGAAACCTTTGGGTCCAAAGAAGCTAACAATAGATGATTATAAGGCCAGACCTACATTGAACATTCCAAGGCCTGATGGTTCAAAGAAGATAGATTCAACTGAAGAACTAGTGGCCAAGGCAGGGGCTAGTCACAAGAAGAATGTGATTGAGGAGAGCAGAGTGTTGGTTGAGAAAAAGATTGATCAGCAAAAAGAAAAAGGAGAGGTTGGTACTTCATCAAAAAGAGCTCCTGCTAGAAAAGCCAGGCAACCAACATCCACACCTACTAAAACTAAGCCTAAAACCAGTCCAACCATTAAAACCTCTGCCTCTCAAAAACCTATTACATCTTCAAAACCACAACCCACATCCACACAAGCAGGTGTTACAGCAACTGTTGTGTCAACATCTGTTGATACAGCAGAGGTTGCAACAGATGCATCTCTATCCACTGCCATAATTACATTTCCCACATCAACTCAACCATTATCTACACCACCAAAAATCCCACAACCACCATCACCCACCTTAAGGTTTAAAAGGAGAAAAATCACAAAAGTGATAAATGATGATGAGATCTTTGCACCTCTTCCACTATCATCAACACCAGTGATCCCCACATCAGTGCTTACAACTTCTTCAACTGTTAAAGTCATTCCTGCATCAAAGTTGTATCCTCTTGATTTACCAGCAGTCAGGGAAGAGATCCTAAGTTTCTTTTCAGAGGATGACCTGACAAAAGAACAATTCTATCCCTTAATGGATATCCAAGACTAGCAAATGTTGATGCCTATCTAGAATTGAAAAGGAAGCAAGCAGAGGATATTGCCAAAAGAGAATTAGCTGGTAAAAATGATAGAGAAATACATATTATCATGTCCTTTCAACTGAGTAAGGTCACCATTCTGCAAAACTTCGTCAAGGATCTGAGCAACCAGTTGTCAGTAAGGGAAGATAAGTTGCTCAAGAGTGAACTCATTGAGTATATCATGGAAAAGAAGATGTATAAGGCAACAAGGCCTCAGTTCAGGGATTGGAGCATAGATGAGCTGACAGAAGAAATCAATAGAATGCAAGAAATGTTGAAAGACCCTCTTAAAAAGCCAACTCCTCCAACTGGGATTTTATACAAGAAAGATATCTCTGAAAATGTCTTGAAGTTGAAGAGAATGAAGCAAGAACTGATTCAAAATCATTATGGTTCCAAAAACCAAGTGATGAGATGGGGTGAGGTGAGGGTGTTAGACACTTACAAAAGTTTGGAAGAAAGAAGGAAAAGGGATCCATCCATGCCTCCCAAGCCTGACTACTCAAAGGAAGATGCTATCCTCAGAGCTCAACTCTCTAAAAGGTCCAGCTCAACATCTGCCCATTCCACACTTGCCTTGCAACACAGGAAAAAGCAAGGGGAGATGAATGAAAAGACTGACAAAGAGTTTGAGGATATATTTATCAAAGAAGGGATTCAAAATATAATTCATTATCACACAGATGATACAAGTGCCAAGCTGGCTAAAGACTTATCAATGTTAGCTCATTCACAAACCTCAGCAATAAAAGCTCCTTCAAGAAAACCATCAGACCCAAAAATTCTAAAATGGAAGGTCGATAAAGACACCCATGAATTGACATTGCTCAAGTCTGATGGTGCAGCCACTAAACTATCCATGGAAGATGCTTATGAGCTTATAGTAGAAGACTTCCAAGAACTACTATGTTTAGAGCTGGTGAAGGATGCTGATGACATGGAATCTCTTAACTTTGAACTTCAATTCAAAGGTCAAATAAGAGAATTCCTACTGAGGAATAAAAACCAAGAATAAAGTGTTTTTGCATCATCTGTTCCAGGGGAGATTGTTGGGATTGAACCCTATGAAAGGAACAGATGATATAAAGCCTAACAACACTATCCTAGCTTTGGTTCAACTATCAGAGGTTACATCCTCTGATGCACTTACACTGCTTTCCATAAAGACTGCTCATCCTATCATCTGCCTTCACAAAGCTTCAAGGTCTGCCAGAGTTAACAAGGACAGAGGATAGGAATCAGAGTTTAGTCATTAGCTTAGTTAATCAATGTAACAGTGCCAAGCACTGATAGTTAGTATAAGCAGTGTTTAGAGTTAGTTACATATTGTTTCCTGTCACTATCAACCCTGACGTCATCAAAGATGCTCAGAGGTTAGATAGTTAGTATAAATAGGCAACTCTTGTAACCTTTAAACTTGTCTCTTAAAAGATCAACTTTCGCATATCATCTTCTCTACATTTTCTCATTACCAAACTGTAATTGCAAAGGCTGAGGGGGAGTTTGTGAATCACATGCAAGTTAATTAACTTGAAAGCATGATGATGATGAAAACAAACGACCATTGCTTGTAGTAAAAGTTTTCCATCTTATTCCGCTGCAAATCTCTTTTAATTCAATCATTTTCCATTTTTGAAACAAAAACTACAAGTAATTCAAACTCAGATCCTAACATCATCTCTGCTACCTCTAGCTTACGTGTATGAATTTTTTTAATTGCCCAACAGTCTGTACCGTATAACATAGCTTGTCTAACCGCAACTATATAAGATTTCCCTTTTAATTTAGCTGGGAACCTTTTGTCGCACAATACCCTTGTGGCTGATCTCCACCTACACCATCCAATCTGAACGTGGTGAGCTACGCCATTATCTATCTCTCCATTAATCTGAACAAACGATCCTAAATACTTAAACTTAGTTACCTGCGGAACCACTTGGCCCTCAATAGCGATCTGAGTGCCATGGTTACCGCCTGCTCCACTTAGATCACACTAAAGATACTCCGTCTTAGAACGACTAATCCTCAAACCTTTGTTTTGTAAGGCTGCGTGCCATTCCTTCTAGACAAAAAATGATCAAAAAGTAAAATTGACCTTACCACAAGAGCCATTATTGTAATTCAATCTAATCATAATAATTTCATTTTAAATATTAAATATTCATGACTACCAATAATAAAGAAAATAAGTTTTACAAGGACCTTCAATCTCACTCCACATTGATCTATCATGAAGTTTTGTAACCGTCTTTTAAAATTTTACAAGTTTTGTACCTTCAATCATGAATTGAAAATGAAATTACTTTTTGTTACTCTTTTTTTAGTGCTAGAAAACAACATAACAGTTTTTTGTGTTTTAAATTTTATTCTATCATTGGATTGTGATAATTTATCTGAGATAAATAGTTTTAAATTTTGTACTTTTAAGTTCTCTTTATGTTTTCCTCACGTCATTTAAAAGCTTCTTCGCTGATAAAAAATAACTTTATACCTTATGGAGAAAGAAATTTAAAAAAGGAGTATTCTTAATTTGATTGTGATTCAAGGATGCAAACAAAGACAAAGATGATAACGATGCTCAAGGGTTTTCATTAGACGAGGGTTCACAATTTTGATACATACGGTAAAAATAGAAGGAAATGAAGATAAATCTCATGGAGTCATGGTAGAAGTAGACTTGGTTTAATGTGTTGACCGGTTAAAAACGTATGAAAGTAAGGACACCTTCTTTTCAGAATCAATAAAATGTTGACAATTACAAGAACCACATTATGCACCTGAACATAGTACATAGAGATAAACAAAGTAGAGGGAGAAAGAAACTGTGACATTTACGTAACCATGTACCAATTAAAAACACAACGTGCAAGTATATATATAATTGTTACCGTTCTTTAACATATATTTGATTCTGAAATGAACAATCTCATTGTATTGCGCTAAATAAAAAAAATACTTATATATGTGAGCTTTTTTTTTATTAAGAGTAACTAAAATGTATTTTAGAAAAAAAACATGAAAAGCATAACTAAAGTATTGATTAATATATGTGTACAAATAAAAAAAATACACACACATTTTCTTTTATAATCACAAGCCAATTTCACGTGTACCTACGAAACAATGGGCTAAAATGTTTAACGTCGCCATCCTCCAATCACGACCCTCGAAGATGCCACGACATACAGGGACCGTTTGCCAACACTAAAAACCGGTTTTATCAAAGCGGTCTTGAAACCGCTCTCAAACCTACGTTTTAGTCGGTTCTTGTTTCTTTCAAATTGGATTTTTGGGTACAAACGAACTAAACGGAAATGAACAGGGCCTTGTTCGTGTTTGTTTGTTAAGGAAATAAATGTGTTAATAAATTGTTCATGAACACTTACCAAACAAGATTTTATGTTCGCATTCGCTCATTAAGGATACGAAATGAACGTTTTTGTGTCCGTTCGTTAATTTAAGTAACGAAACAAACAAATTCATGGATATAAATGAACACAAGCGAACATTCATGAAACAAACGAATGTTCGTGAACAAAAGCGAACACATATGAATTTTTTTTGAATAAAATAGGCATTTTTCATCACAAACATTATATAGATCCTCCCAAAATGTATTGAATAATTAAATAAAATACAATCCACTAATATTTCTAAATATTTTATAAATGAGAACTTTGAAGTATTTAACTAAAATATAAAAATTTAAAACCCTAATGAACTTTTGAATACACATGAACACAAACTAATATAAACGAACATGTTACCGAATGTTCACGTACATATACGAACGAACATGACCTCTGTTTATGTTCGTTCACGTAACTTAACAAACAAAGTTTCTTGTTTGTGTTCACTCATTTATAAAACGAACAAAACAAACGGATTTCTAACCTAATGGTTGACGAACTGTTTACTAAATGTTCGGTTCATTTGCAGCCCTGGTGACGGTGTGTAATTTGGTTTCGGATTGGGTTATAGCCCAGTTTTTCAAACCAGTTTTTTTTTTCACGCATCTATAGTCACTAGCAACAAAATCTTGGCATTGAAACTGTGATTTTGAATAATCATAAAGGAAATACGGTTCTTAAAATGGTTTTTTCCCATACTAGTTTGTATTTTGGTTTCAGTTTGAGGTTATAACCTGGTTCGTTTTCCGAACTATTTTCTTTTTGCATATCTCATAGTCACAAGCAACAAATATTAGGCACTGGGAAAGCTCATAATGAGCTCATCTTCTCAAAATTGCCATTATATTTGAGGATGTTAAGCCCACAAAATAAATTAGTGGGTGAAAAACCTGTGGATTAGGTTGGTTTAGCTCCAAGCTAAAGCGAGTCGAGCTAACAAGTGAGTCAAACCAAGCCAATATGGCTCGTTACAAACCGAGTCAAACTAAGCTCGATTTCTAACCAAGCGGAGCCTACTCCACTCTGTTTCGAATCAAGCCATATTGAACAAGCTTTTTTCATGTTAAATCCAAACAAGCTTTGAACCATCAACTTTTTAAACCGTCTTAATTTCTCATAGCTCCGAACCATGAACTTTTTAAACCGTCTTAATTTCTCATACCTAGAACCTGGTTAGTTCTCGTCTTTAAATATTATTTTACGCTTCAAATAAAAATTAAATCTAAAAAAGCATTTACCTAACAACCTACAAAACAAGGGGCTAAAACATGCTCCCCGTTGCCATACTCAAATCCCCAAACAAAAACCCGCCACGTCACACATTACAGTAACCATTTAACCAGCAACCAAAACCTCAAGGACCAAAACTACAAATTCCGTCAACAACCATAAATACCAAAAACCAATACAACTTCCTCAGAAACCCCCCAAAACATTCTGGAAAATGCTTCACCTGTTCTTCGCAGTTGGATTCTCAGCAGCACCGTTGATTCTACTCATACCTCCTGTACGTAACTTCAATCTGTTGGTTGCCGCTATGGAAGATTTGTTGCGAGCGTCATCCGTACACACCAGGAGGATTTATCCGGCTCTGCGGTACGCGTGTTCTAGGGTTTTGGATTGTATGCTATGCAATTCCGCTCGTTGAATTGATGCGGAATCTGTTGGTGTTTCGTGGTGTCGGAGGTTTATGATTAAAGCTTTGTTGAGAAACTTCGAGTGGAAGATTTACACGGAGTCAACCCTGTGTGTATAGATCGGATTTGTTCTGTGTTACAGGTTGGTGTTCTAGGGTTAGGGTTTTGGATTTGTAGGGTCTGCAATTGCAATTCCGTTCGTTAAAGTGATTTGTATACTGTTAAATTTTGTTTATTTTACTCTAGATTGTGTGTGGATATATACACATATAGGTTTTTTTTTTTTTTTTTTTTGTGTTCTGTAATTCTATAATGATGATAGTGATAATGATAATTACTGTTCATTTATGTTGATATTTGCTTTCGTCATTTAGTTCTTGGCGTTGTTGGTGGTTATGGTTAAGACTAATGGGTGTGAAGGAGGGTCACGTCATAAGGTGTGGGGATGAGTCCTAAGGGTGTGGTGATGAACCCTTTTATATATACATATGTATGTATGTATATGTGTGTGTTGGAGACCCGTCAATACCGGTTTGGAGGGGACAATGGGGACGGGAACGGGAACAGACCACAGGGACGGTGTGGACGGGGCTCGACGGCACAACGCCGTCCCTCACAGTTCCACACCCTTTAGTCTTTCTACGATGGGAGTCCACCGTGTGCACCGGTAGGATTTGTTATGGGTATGCTTGTTCTAAGGTTAGGGCTTTGGATTGTATGGTTTGCAATTGCAATTCTACTCGTTGAAGTGATTTCTACACTGGTAAGTTTGGATCGACTTGGATTGTATATATACATCAGACAAATATATGTGTGATTTTTGATTGGTACATCATATTGTTATGATGACAGTAGTAATTATTAGTGCTCATTTGTGTTACTTTTTTTCTTAATTATTTTGTTGATTACTATTTTTAAAAGGACCTTATCAAAATTTCATTGATTATCGATATATTATTGTAATGACATCGTAGGTGAGAATGTAAATTCTTTTTTGAACAATGAAAATTCGTATCAAAATTAGCAAATCGCTAGCTAAAGATAATAAAAGAGAGAAAAAAGCAGATTATATCTATGGGGTTAGACTACACGTTGGAGCGCAAAAGTGAGCTACATCAGCCCGGCACAAGAAGGGAACATCGTCACACTGGGGCATGAGGGCGGGGGTGATCCAGCTTGCTGGTGCTAGAGTTAATATTAATATTAAATAATATATAATCCATCATATTCCGGCATTCCGCCACCTCAACTTAATACCACGTTTCACATTTCATCTCCCTCTATCTCCTATGTGTGCGCTCTTTAGATTTTCACAATTTACATTCACAGAAGACAGTCTTAGAGAAATAAATTTATGTATAGTGTAACATTCAAGGACAATATGTATGTATGTCTATGTTTATGTGGTTTTTACTTTTTATAGTATTTTTATTTCTATTGTCGATATATTGTTTGTTTAACTATTAAGCTATGCTGATGCGGCAAAACAAGTTATTAGGAATTGATGACATGGACGTTAACACACAAAGAATATTGTAGATTTTACTTCAACTAAAAGTGGTCATAAAGGTTTTTGTTGGTGGGTTCAGAAAGGGTAAAAAAAATGTCCTTTACTGAATATCAAGGAGACGTGTCCAACCTTAAGCAATGGATTATGGATGTCTTTGCACAGAAGTGAGCGAGGTGAGGAAATACACGATGAGATGAGCAAATAATTTTGTAAGTTCGGATTTAATATAAACCGGTTTAAGTATAGGTTTAGAGTTTGTGAATTTATGATAGAAATTTTGTAAGTTTGGATTTAATATAAACCGATTTGGGTTAGCTTCGAGTAAAAGTTAGAATCTACGGAAACATGTAACTAAACGAAGGTGTATTTGCGCCTATCAGGTAGATCACATCTTCACCTTTTTTTTAGGCTCATTTATATTTATAGTCTAAATCCTTATTCTCATATCCTTTTTACTCTATTTTTCTATGTATATAAACTCACTTTGTTTTTCTCTCTCTCTCTCTATATATATATATATATAGGAGATGAGTAAAATGAGAACCAAGTTCAGTCGTGAGAACCGTGAGAAACACTTTTCAACCGTTAGATCTTTAAAATGGATGGATGAGATTAAAAGTAATTAAACTATTATAAAAGGTATTTAAGTAAATTTGTTTTTTTTCTTATTATACTTATATTTTTATTATCTTTTTTGTCTTATTATATTAATTATTATTTATTATAAATCTGATTTTTTTATGAAAAAAAAAAAACGTTTTTACGAGCCATTTTTTACGCCTTGTTTTTGTGCGTCGTTTTTAAGTACGGTTTTTGCGCGCCGTTTTTTACACCCGGTTTTACGCGCCGGTTTTAAACTTTTTTGACGCGCGGTTTTAAACTTTTTAAGCGCCGGTTTTCAACTTTTTTTACGAGCCGGTTTTCAACTTTTTTTACGCGCCGGTTTATAACTTTTTTACGCCCTGGTTTTAAATTATTTTTACACACCAGTATAGATACTTTTTTTACGCGCGGTTTTAAACTTTTTTACGCGCCGGTTTTACACATTTTTTACGCGCGAGTTTAAACTTTTTTTACAGCCGTGTTTAAAATTTTTTACGCGCCGGTATAAAACTTTTTTTACGCGCGGTTTTAAACTTTTTTTTACGCGCCTGTTTAGAAATTTTTTTACGCGCTGGTTTATAACTTTTTACGCCCCAGTATCGTGTAAAAAACATTCATAGGTGTAAAAATACAGTTTTTTGGAAGGACGTAAAAAACATTTATAAGTGTAAACATCCAGAATTTTTTACGGGTGTAAAGAACATTCACAAGTGTAACAATCAGAAATTTACATGTGGTTTGCAACACGATTTTTGCGCACGGTGTCGAGTGTGAACTTTTTACGGATGTAAACTTTTTACACCCCATAGTTAATTTTTTACAACTGGCGTAAAAGGTTTGCAACAAAGTTTTTACGGGTGGCATAAAAGGTTTGCAACAAACTTTTTACACCCCATTGTAAATTTTTTATGCACGGATTAAAAAAAAATTAAACATTTTTTACGTCCCCAGTTCTAAACTTTTTAAAGCCGATTGTTTAACAAGGCGTATGTGTGTAGGTTTTGCGAAAAAAATACGTAAACCGTCACCCGTTTAAGTAGGCGTCGACTGCGAAAATTTTGCTCATGGCGTAAATTTTGCAAATTATTTACATACAACGTTGAAAAACTAGTTATGGGCTACTTTTACGCCCTTGTTAAACAACAATTTTAAACTTTTTTTACGCCAGGTGTAAACTTTTTTTTACATCCCCGGTTGTAAACTTTTTTTTACGTGCGATGTAAAAGAATATTCACAAGTGTGTTTATTAAAAAAAAAATTTGAATCGAAAATTACCAATGGAAGTGCCCCTGTTTGTTATTTATATCAAACTCATCTTCAATAACCTATTTTATGACAAAATGCCCCAATTCACGTGAAAAAAATCCCAACAAAACATAAAATTGGGGAAAACACATAAGTCATGATCTTTTTATATAAAAAATCCCTAGTTCAAAGAAAATATATAAAAACACTAACTAGAAGACAAATCCAAAACTTACTTATGAACAGTCTTAAACCTTTCTTCATCTAGAAACTTCAAGATCAACTCTCTATTTAAAGATGACAATGCAGCTCCGTTGTAACCCACCCCCAAACGAATCTTAACCTGTACCTAGGCGATGACGTGGGTCGATTGTTGAACCGAAATCTCAACCGCCCCATTGGATCGGATCTGAACCAGCTCCGTCGTACGAACGTCACCTCCAACGCCACCTCGAACACCTCCACCATCACCGACGGCTTCCCCTTTCGCCCCTTGGGCATCCCCTGTTAAAAAAAATAAACCTTTTTTTACGCTCTCTGGTTGTAAAATTTACATCAAACATACAAAATAACATTTTTATCAAAAAAAAGCTATGCCTGATGATGCAATATATCCATAATGAAGCAACCTAGACTAGAAAAAATAGAGTATCTTAGTGTCCTAATGCAATTTTCTTTTTCTGTGAAGCTCGAGCTAGAAACGATTCGAGCCTACTTATTTGGACTCGACTCGTCATGTAAATCACATATTCTACATATACTTGCACCTGGAAGTTAAAAATCTCGTATAAACCATTAATTGTAAAACTCCCGAAGAAGGTAAACATTTTCCAAAAACTACTAGAAACTCATATGGTAATTATCTACTCCAAAAAATATAATAAACTCCATTTCACCAAAACAACTAGAAACTCATATGTTATCTAGTCCCAAAAAAATATAATAAACTTCTATTTCAAAGCCATATCAAGCTCGTTTACAACACATATTGACAGACATAAAATGGCATCAAGGCTCGTTTTTTTAAAAAATATTAGTAAAAATTGAAAAAATACCAATAACAAATTAGATCAGTGAGTTAATTACATAGATAGATCATGTGGTTTATAGCAAGTTTCATCTTGGTGTACTAACTTATTTTTTTAACAGGTTCAGGTTTAATGGTTTCACTTTTGTAACAACTTTGGGTACTAAGACCAAACTTAGTTAATATTTATATTAAATTTTAGTAAAATGACTAAAATACCCTTTCTTTTTAAAAGGACCATTTATATCATTAATTTATTTTTAATTCCAAGAACCATTTTTGTAATTCGAAACATAACTTCAGTATGGCTTTATAAAACTGTGAATTGTCACAAAACCATGTATTATGCAGGAACAAGTGGCTGCAGAGTCCGCATTCTACACGAGCTAAAGAAAAAACCAGTGGTCCACCTAACTTCAGGTTACGTTTGAGTGTTGTATGTTTGCATCCATTTCTTGCATAATACATAAGAAAATGGCTTTGTAACAATTCACAGTTTTATAAAGTCATACTGAATTTATGTTTCGAATTAGTCTTGGAATTAAATATAGATTAATGATATAAATGGTCCTTTTAAAATGGAAGGATATTTTAGTCATTTTATAGAAATTTAACATAAAAATTAACTAAGTTTGGTGTTAGTACCCAAAGTTGTTACAAAGTGAAACTGAACTTGTTAAAAAAATAAGTTAATACCCAAAGGTGAAACTTGCTATAAACCAAATGGTCCATCTGTGTATTTAACTCTAGATCAGAATATACCGTCACCTGCGAAGTGGAACCCAACCTTCTCTGACGACATAGCCGGCACACAACGATGGGGACTTCTCTGACGACATAGCCGGTACACAGCGACGGGGAACCTAGCCTGTACACAGCCTTCTCCGATGACTTATCTCGTAATCTCCGACTACTATAGAAGGAAGGATGCGTTAAATATTAAACACTCTTCTTTTTTTATAAATTTTGGAAAAATATGTCCTTCACCGTAACTACTACATATTAAATATTTTACCTCGAAATTAAAAAGATAAAAGAATTGTGCATTGAGTTTATAGCTCAATATATTCTAATTATTTTATATTTTTTGAACAGTAGATCAACTGGATTTACAGCTGACTCCAAAGGACCAGCATATGCTGTTTAAACCCCTCACCCAAAGTTCGAATCCCTCCCAGAGATGCTCTTCCATATTTACTATAATTTGCATTTAGTAGGAATCGAACCTGAGACCTCCCCAAGAGGAAACCACTTAGTGGAAAACCCTCTGACCAACTGGACTTATACCATGTTGGTTGTAATTATTTTATATGCATTGAGTTTAGAAAGTCAAAATCGACGGTTGAGAAATTATACTAATCATATTTCAACTTTGTTTATCTTCCTCATTTGTTTTATTTAATTAACAATTCTGTAGGGTTTGATTCCATCTAATTCTTCCTTGTATATTTGTTTTGTTTACAGTCCATTATACTTGATTTCTTCTTTGTGGATGCAATTCTTCCAAATTGTTAATTGCCAATTGTTATATGAGACTTATTGAAGATTCGTGTATAATAATTGTTAAATGGCCCTTGTAATTAAAAAGGTATTTTAGTTTTTAATTGTATAGTAATTACACAAATGGTCCCTAGATTAAAGTAACATTAATTACATATATGGCCCTTATAGTTGAAAGGGTATTTTAGTAATATCACTTTAATTTAACAGAAAAAGTTAACAAAAGTTAGTGTTAATACCTAGGCTGTTACAAAATGAAAAGTTAGAACCTTAGAATGTTATTTTAAACTATTAGTATCTGACCTTGTTACTTTGCATAAACACAGGGACTAATGATGTATTAACTCTTAGATAATTTATATGTGAAAAAATAAAGTAAAACAAAACTTTTTGTTTATTCAGGTTAATGTCAAACCCCCCACTAGCTGGGACGGTTTGTAGAGACTCGTCAACGTCTGAAATGAGTCTTCAAGATGATCTGTACGAAAAAAACACCGTTAGCTTGTCACGGAGGACCTCAGAGGGAGTCCGTGACCAAGTTCCGACGTGAGAGTAAGTAAACTTGTCGGAGAAGAAACAATATTCCGACCGATGACCTGGCCGGAGAATAAATGGTGTGAACTGTGGGTTATGAGCATTCAATGAACCATCACGGAATGTTTCGTAGTTAATACATGTGTGAGTGAAAGGTGGTTGTGAACTTACCTCTTGAGATCACCCCCTTGACTTATAGATAATGCCTCATGCTTATCGGGTGGTGCGTTTCCCACAGAAATCTAACGGTCCTTTGTAAATCAGAGAAGATCTATGATTTCACCGGGCCTATGTTCCCCTTGGTCATCGAGAAGATCTTCTTATTTAATGCGGGTTGTACTTTTCTCGTACCATGGCTGCCAATAGCTTTCTCTCTCCTGTTAAAGCATTTAATGCCAGTGATCAGAACAGTGGTTTGAGGTGATGACCTTCTCAGACAATCACATGTTCCCGCCTTCTCTTATTTTTCGGGGGCCTCTTTTAAAATAAGATTAAATAGGCTTTTTTAATCCACTGTTGCCGGGAGCCTAAACGGGGAGCCCAATCAGAGGCCCCCGTCGACACTGTATATATATATTTTTTAATAACAAGTGTTACTTTCACTTTAACTGTACATCAAAATTCTAATTACTCTTTTTCTCGAATTTAAACTTGGTCTCAATTTAAGAGACATGTGCCCATATAAGTAAGTTAGCCCTGATTGAAATTAACATAGGTTAATTAATAGAATCGATTTTAAAGTTGTCTTGATTGGTTGTGGTGCTTTTGTACAACAAATAATGGCTATTTAAAAATAAACATAAAAAAAATAATTTAAAATATTTTTTACAAGACAGTAACTATATTTTTAAACTATTGGGCTTAATTTTACGTCATTTGATTTTCTGATTAATTCTAAATTTTTTGATTTTTGATTAATCCTTATTTAAACAAGTTATCGAAGATCTTTAATAAATGATGCACTAATTGTAAATTAAAATGGCGTTATGTATATGTGTAAATTAAAAAAGGTGTTCTGTATATGTATATTTGAAATGATTAATGCCATTTCAATAATCAAACTTTAATAATCATTTTATCTTATAATGCGATTTCAATAATCAAAAATTCAATAATCATTTAATCTTTATACAAGGGTAATGCCGAATTTACAATTCAAAGTCACTTTTCTTCTATAAACACTTATATTCGTGAAAGAGTAAATAAGTTACATATTTTCATTTAAATTTCTTAAAAAAGTTACGAAAATTAAGTAAAATAAAAGTGAAATTGAAAAAAATAGAATCTAATATGTAGTGACTCAAAAATAACTATAATTCACATTACATTTATTTTAGTTACTTTTAAACTGCATTAAGTTATGACAT
>CAMTDV010000280.1:0-34949 GCA_947069175.1 Scalesia atractyloides
ATACACTGCATTTTCATATGGTTCAACAGATGTTCTTGGTGGCAGGAGTTCGAGCATAAATGACAGGTTGTCGATGGCTAGAATTTCTACACACTCTGATGGTGCTCATGTTCAGCCACCTCATAGCGGCGGCACAGTTGGTGTGTCAGAGGTGGGTGACTGAGCGACCCAAGTTGAAATTACTTCCGAGGTCTAAACCAGTTGACGATGTTGAACCACTTGTGACTTATAATCAGGTATTTTAGATGTGGATGTATGAATAATAAGTCTTTAAAAACTTCCGATTTTTATGTATTGATGTTATGTTATATATGTTGGTGTATTGCTTTTCTTTTTGTAGACTGCCCCACAATCAAGGGAGTCAATTATTGGAAATGTTATTTCATCGATTCATGGTATAAGTGGATTAGAGGATGCCCATCCGGCATCTGAGCAACCAAGATTGAACTTAAAGCCACGGTCACAGCCTCTTAAACAAATGGATAGAAACACCAAACGAGAAAGGTACGATCGATTATATTGAATAGTGCAATGATTCTTCCCATTTTAAAAAAGTTCAAATATCAAAGACAATAGAGATATTATATTGCAACAGGGGGGTGGGAGGGGTTTCAAATTGCTAATATTTTTTTAGTAGGAACAGGTATGGTGGTTCCAGTCTTGAGATACTATCTCAGTCTTTGTGATTTTGTGTTTAAATAATTGGTTTTGGATGATGAAATTTAAAGTGGATAGAAGTAAGTGGAGGATTTTATTCCATATTTATATTTAGATTACGGTCCTCGGCTTTGTTTAGTAAAGTTACTTCATGTATCTCTAAATTATATGAAACAGTGAACCTCTGCCGCCAGAGAAAGACATGACGAAAACGAAAGGGATCAGCTAAGGAAGAGGTAGTCATGTTTTAATTATTTGGTTTGTAAAGAATTTTTTTAATAGTTACAGTTCAGTTCTGCAGGGCTGTAGCAAGCTCTTCAGCCAACACTCCGAAGGTGGCTGTACATTACCATGGAATTGGAGCAACCGACTCATGGATATAGTGAAGCATCAATTGCAATTACGGACTGGCATGCCGTATAAAGGCGTGTTTAACTTAGATTTGAACCAATTTAATTGAGCTATTTATCGTAGATGCAGTTTTGAATTCTACGATGTTAAACATATTAGTTTTAGTATCTAAGCAGTAAGCAAATTAGAGTCACTTTCAAATTTCAATACCATATCGTTCATTATGCTACAACAGGTACACATTTAAATTCACATTCTCGCATTCATGAGTGTTGCCACCCTTTCAGATTTTGAGTATTCACTATGAGAAGTTGAGGACTGCTAGAAGATAGCATTGAGAGGACAAGAGTTAAACATGAGGTTCACACCAGGAGTGCGTGCATGTAGGCTTGAAGAGCTTTGCTTAAAAAAGGTCGGAGTATATATCAAGTTATGGATTCCAAATTTGTTGAATTAAAATATTAAAATCATATGAATTAATGGTTATATTTTTATCGTTTTCTAATTAGGGCTCATCTTAGGTCTTTTTTATAGCCTACCTTGGAAGCCGACATGAGCGGGCAATTCTCTTCCTTTTAAGAAAGCAAATTAACCAGGTTCAATTTTTCTCCGATCCTTATATTTGTTGTTTTATGAGTTTCATTTCTTTATCTACATATTTGATCTGATCTCACTATCACCCCTTTCGTTTTCGTCATGTTTCTTTATCTAATTAGGGCTCATCTTAGGGATGAATTGTTGTTGTTTAATGTAGTTGTCTTGATCTATGTATCTGTTTAACACGTACGTTAAACGATAAGTTGAAGCATATCATAACCATTTTCATCATATTCCTTGTGTAGGATCATGTGGTGAAGGTTGTATTATGAGAAATGAAGATGAAAGATTTATGGAACGCTATATCGCAATATTGCACGATCTTACATCACGATATGTTTCAAGATTTACGATCATGGAATATAGAATAATGTGTGCTCGATTGTTATTTATTTGTTAATTAAAAGATGTTCCCTTTTGTTTGTTATTTATATGTTTTTACTGCTTGAGATCTTATTTAGAATATGTTATTATTATTTGTATTATAGCTGGAAAAAATTGTTGTTTAATAAAATGTATTATGTAAAATTTCTAAAAACCACCCGTGTCGCACACGGGTTACTACTAGTATGTATATATATATATATATATATATATATATATATATATATATATATATATATATATATATATATATAAAACACTAAAAACATATATATATAAAACACTAAAAACATACAAATAAAAACAATCAATCTTCGTTTGAATCGTCGTCTTCATCGGAGTCGAACCCAGGAATCGTTAAAACATGTTCCACCAAATCAGATCGAAGGTTGTGATGTATATCCCGCGACTTGATAATAAATTAGTTTACTGATTTCTGTTCGTCTGTAACGGTTACGCTCTCTACTTGACTAACATCGTCTTCACAGTAGGTAACGACCACTCTACCTTCATCCTCCAAAATCATGTTGTGAAGAATGATGCAAGCGTACATCACGGTTCCAATCTGATCCTTGTCCCATAGTCGACAAGGCATTGCCAAAATTCTCCACCTCTTCTGTAAAACACCGAACGCTCGCTCAACATCTTTACGTGCAGCCATTTGGACCCTGTTAAACTTTAATCTCTTTGGATCGAGGGTACCGTCTTTTGTGAACGATTTAACGAAACCCCCCCACTCTGGGTAAATCCCATCAACTAGGTAGTACCCATGCACGTACTCAACTTCATTTATAAAGAAACTTCCTTTGGGTCCTATACCATTGACCCGATCATTCAAAAGGGGCGAGTGGTTTATGATAGTAATATCATTATGTGAATCTGGCATACCAAAGAACGCATGCCATATCCAAAGATCTTGGGACGCAACCGCTTCAAGCATTATGGCTGGCATTCCATGATATCCACTGGTGTGAGCGCCTTGCCATGCGGTTGGACAAAGTTCCCAAGGCCATTTCATACAATCTAAACTACCGAGCATCCCGGGTAGGCCATGACAATCGGCGTGATGTTCCAATATTTGTTGTACATCACTGAACATCAGCTTTCTCAAATACTTTTTTCTTTATAAACTTCTAAAATACACGAACAAAAGTTGTGAAGGCTTTCTCTAGCTACACGTGCCGACATTTTTAAATAGTCGTCCATAATGTCCGAACTATTATCGTACGCTAACTGTCTAGGCGTGGCCATGACCTTTGGCCACGTACTGAATCCTAATTGACCGGTTACATCCGGTTTTTGTTTGAAAAAATCATACTTCTCCTCAAGATCCTTAGATATCCTTAAAAATAAGTGTTTACTCATACGAAAACGACCCCTAAACATTTTTTTATCATACCTAGGTTTGGCTGAGAAATAATCACGTACCAACAAATCGTTAGCGGTTTGCTGTTCACGAGGGATATACCTCCTCCGTTTTGGTTGCGAAGTCTCTTCCTCATCATCTTCCAAGATAGCTTTCCGCACCATCGTCAGACGATAATGAAGAATCACTTGAACTTGAAGAACTCATTGTTTTTTTTTGTGTTTGATATTTTTGTGAGAAATTTATGAGATATGTAAGGGTATTTATAAGAAAAAAAGAGGTTTTTTTTAAACAAAGCCCCAATGGCTAGCCCAAACGGCTAGTTTCACCCACCAATCACCTACCGCCATGTCACCTTCGTAGACTCGCCCAACGCCGGGTGCCAAAGCCACGCCCAACGGGCCACGCCAAAACCCAAGCCCACTCGGGTGGTGACTTGGGCGTTTGTGGCCATCCCACGCCCCAACCCCCGCCCCATACCCCACAGCCTAAGAATTAACGACAACACTAAACATGATGGTTAAACATATTTTTATCATGGATGAGTCGTTATAAGAATTAACAACACTAACTATGATGGTTAAACATGTGGCATGTTATCATGCTATTTGACTAGCAATGCTACTGAAAATTTACTTGATTGACTCAAAATATAAACTCCATTTCATATGCCGTTAAAATTTTATCGAAACAAATAGTATCTTCATAGACAAAAGTATCAATAGCTATTATATTAATACAAACCTAAATCCAATAAGGCAACACCCACATAGAACACTGTTTAATTATTTATTAAAGTAACAGTAGGATATCAAAGTTATATTACTTGCAATAGAAATATGTTCTTATTATCATTATTTCTAGGTATTGTCACATAGCTTATAGAAAGGAGACCGGAGATGCTATAACCTTATGCTATTAGTGTTGTGATATATATATGATCTAGTGTGATATGATCTATGATATAATCATGTTTTCATCCTCAAATTATTTGCACAATAGCACTAATGGTATGCTGTATTACATACATAATACTACTTAATTTATTGGAGCAATCATAAAACAAGTTAAACCCATAAAGCTCCAGCATTGATGAGCATCGGCTTCAAAACACTCTTGAGTTGAAGACTCATAATTTCATTAGCTCCACCAACCAACTCACCACCAATGAACACAGCCGGGACCGTGCTGCACCCGAGCCCAGACAATGCCTGCTCTATATCTCGGCCTCTTGTGATCTCATCAAGCTCATAGACTGTCGGGTGAACCCCATAGTCATTGAACAAAGACTTGATTGTGTGGGACAAGATGCAAGAACTCTTGCTAAAGATCACCACTGGCCTCTCAGACACCATTTTCTTCACTCTGTCCATCTCCAAATCGAACTGTTAATGATTGAAGACACTGTTTTTAACTTAATGATTGAAGAGATTAGTTTCACATATGTTTTGTGTGAAATTGATCGAGCATGGGGAGATATATAGGGGTTGTGAGGATAAGATGTGGAGAAAAGATGTGGAGAACAGAGAATGTTTTAGGTTGGTGACAGATGTTGATATTAGGTTCTAGATATGGGCTTTGTTGCAAAAGTTGACAGTAATACGTAGGCAAAAGTTGGTTGTGTAGAATCTATTTTTTAAGCATATTGGTACGGCTTCATATTCGGTTCATTAAGTACGTTTATTCTCAATTTTTAATGGCCTTTTGAAGGAGTGAAATGCCATACTTTTTCTCAAAGTTTCTGAGTTGAGCAATTTCATGAAATTATAATGTACGTACTTAGTCAATATATGCTATAGTTATATGTTTATTTTCTCTAAGTTTCGAGTGTGATGTTCTTTTTTTCGTTGTCACAACCATTTGTCGCTACCAGCGTTATATGCATCTAGATACAAAGTTATGGTTGTTTTTGTTTGTGTAATTTGGATCAGTTCGGGAAAGGTTCAAGATGCCCCATTCGCCTATGAAAGAAAAGATACGGATGCAAAAATAAAAAGACTAATAGGGCGAGTTTAAATAAAAATAGGTTAATTCTATAAATTGTATGAGGTTATCCGATTTATTTTAGTTATTTGACATATATTTAAGTTGTAATAGGTTTAGAATTTGTTTTAAGCTATAATAGGTTTAGAATTTGTTTAGTTGTTTATAAACTTGTTTTGGTGTGTTGAGTTATCATTATTAATCAAAGTGTTTATTCTAGTTTTGTTTATTCTTTTGTTACGATCAATATAATAGGGCTATCAATGGTGCTATGATCAATATTTTAAGGAAACGAAAAGGTTCCAAGGGGTTGTGGAATAGAAGATCGAAGGTCTTAGGCTTAACTGTTGTTAGATTGGGTTGATTAACAGTGGCGATAAAAGATCATCAGCAACCAACAATCTCTTAAAACCAAGAACGAAGATAGTAGGGTAGTTGGACACAACAAGAAAGAAAGCAACTGTGATCAAGAAAGCAACTTCTGATAGTTAAGGGCCCAAAAAATTTTAACTTGAGGAACCAAAGTGTAAAATGCTCAAAGTGTGCAATACGACCTGTATTGATCGATAGCGTATTGACCGGATGAAAACAACTATAATATAGAGGTACTTGGGTGCTCATTATCCTTGCCAATTCTCATCTCTATAAAGAGAGAAAATATAGAGAGAGAATCCTCATTTTTTTTGGGATCTCATTTTTAAACGATTGTTAGTGTTGAAAACATTTTTAGTATATTTTTGGTGTCAGAGGTATATTGGGTATACTTGGTAATATGATATCACCCCCAAGAAAACTCTTTGTGTACCCAGAGAAAAAACGTGGCCATGTGGTGGCGGGAGCACATGATGCTGTGGCGGAGCTCACAAATGGATGTTCTTTAAATAGTTCCTGTTAAGACTAGTGGTCGGGAGGTAAACCCTGCAACCTTACATCAGTATTCACATTTATTTCCGGCCTTAGTTTAGTATGGTTTTTTAAGGGAATTGGTAATGATGGGGATCAGGGTTGTGTGTGAAATTACGCATTAAGTGTCTGATCGCTAGCCTAGTGATCATTCACGGACATGTAGAAATATATACCCAAGCATGCCAGTATTAATTAGAATATGCACACGCGTGCATAGAGGCAAGTGCTAGGATATGGGGGTGTGCTTTGAGCAATGTAACAGTGACTTTCAGTAATTATCCGAATTAAGCAACGAAATTAGTAATAATCAAAACACAAATAATAGCAATAAGTCATCACAGATTCTCATATCCTTAATTCAAAGTGTTCACCAACTCAAGCTCTCCCTTACCATGACATTACACATAATTCTCTCAAATTTAAGAGCAAATGATAGTCATGGTCTATTTATACACTATGAGAAAAGATCTCATGATATGAGTTGATATCACTTAGATAGTGTGACAAACGGCAAAAATATTTGGTAATTTTGTACAACTTAATCATTTTAATATACAATTATGTGCATTAGACTTAATTATTTTATGAGGGAGTCTCCAAAGTCTAGCAATCTTCAGGAAATTCATAACATTGTGTATTACATGTTCGTATTCGCGCATCGCGTTGCGATAAAACTATTACAAAGAGCGTTGGTAAATTAACCGAACACACTATTCATGTCAGGGGAGTTCTGATACTCCCTGAAACGACATACACAAGACATGAAATCATGTCCAATGCAATACATATATACACCCTAAGTGGGGAAACAAGAGTGCATAATATAACTTTCTGGAAATTATACAAACACAAGAATTTCCGAGCCATATAAGTTATAATTTCAATAAATTGGCTACAATAGATAAAAAAAATGAAAAAATATACGATAATTGGATAATGTTAATGATCACAAATAATATCAAGGGCATCATATATATCATGTGGATATACAAACTTTAATTACCAAATAATGTTACATAAGTGACCGTTAATTATTCCGGAAGCATAACTAGTTTTGGTTTAACATTTAATTACCAACTAAACCTTGTCTAGTAAACTAGTTAAGCTAGTTTAACAACATAACATCTTATTATCCTTCTAAATATCACAAACTAACAATAACAACAAATATATCTAAGGATCACAAATAAACACATGTCTAAACTATAATCAATTCAACAAACCAAACCCTACCCCATCACAGTTTTGGTGAGGGCCCCACAAGCCCTCACCTAGTGTTGATATGGTGTCATCTTGCAAGATTGAGAGCCAGGTGTTGTGTTGACTAAAGGAGTTGATGATTATAAGGAAACAAGACTAAAAACCTTCTCCTTTACCACAACATTTTCACTTTTCAAAACACACACGAAACTCCTTTCCTTCTCTCTAAAAATCGGCCACTCTCTCTATTCTTTTTCTTCTTTTCAAACTTCAAAGACTTGATTCAAGGTTCTAAGATGATGAACATGAAGATCCATGGTGGTATCAAGACTTGAAGATCATCAATGGGCTTATTCTTGCAAATCTAGGAGCTTTATCTTCTTCTTTTCTCATCAAGATCTTCCCTAGCCATAGTGCTAGTTGTAAGTCTTCACAATCTACCATTATGCTTCTAATCATATGTAGATCTATAAAGTACAAGTTGATCATGCAAAAACTTTGTTTAAAAATACATGAAAACCCTAAAATAAACAACATAATCTAACTTATATAAGTGGTCTTGTGCTGTTTTTGTGTTAATCTTCGTTATTGATGAGGTTGTGAATGGATTGAACTTGCAAAATGACGGTTAAAAGTAGATCTAACAAAATGTATGTGTAGATCTAGTAAGTGACATCAACGAAAGTATCATGAACTTGTTAAATGGTTTCTACATGGATTTTAAAGTGTTATAAAGTTTATATGTTTTCATAAATACCATGTTCATGATTCATCTTGAAAGAAAACAAAAGATTGTGCAAGTATAAACTGGTTTAAAAAGTGGATGAACATGAAAAGTTGTTTTCTTAAAAGATATAGTGTTATACGAAAAGTTCGTGATCTTAGTTGTTGAATAATATATAGTAGAATGATATAGGAAATCATGTATAAATATATACTAAGTATAATGTACCTGTCAAACTCCAACCGATGGCGGAATCATCGGGACGCGGGACTAGGCAAATCAGATTGCTCGAGAGAATCCATAACAATTTTTTACACGACAATATTTAAACATTCATTCTCCCATACTAACAAACATATCATCCATAAACAATTATTACAAATATCCAAACATCTCTAAAACAAACATAATTTGATCTTCCCTAGATCCTATTACATGCGTTTCTAAAGTAAATCCTACGTCCAGTTTGCAGCAAGTAGAACTCAATAACCTGCAACATACGTTAAAATAATTAATAATACGAAAATGTATTGGCGAGCATACGGGTTTTGATATAATAGCATAATAGATAAAACGGTGTCGCGAATTTCCATATACATAAACATGATACACATAACATACAAACTCACAAGACAAATTTCACATGATAAGCTCTCGAAAAAGGCTGCGAATCGCGATGTGTTCCTTCTTAACTAGACCCCGTCGGGTGTTAGCCAAACTATAGTACCATACTAGCTAAGGTGGAGTTAACGAAAATGTGTCCTAGTTTACATGTTCCTAGCATCACGTATAAATATTCATAACAGATATTCACGTGTGATAAATCAGTTTAACGTGTATCGTGTACTTTAATAGGAACGTATCTTACACCTAAAAAGTGCGTTAAAGCGAAAATGGGTCAAGTATACTCAAAGTCGGTGCGTTTTGGGAGAGATGAGAGGTATGAGATGAGTTGAGGAGAGCGCCGGATCAGCCTGTAAGCGAACAGAAGTGCATCAGTCTTCTGAATTGCTGAAACGGTTAACGGTTGAGAGAACAATAACAAGTTCGGGCGAACTTGTCTGTTTGGACTTACAAGAGGTACAAGTTCGGTCGAACTTGTCCTGTTTGATGAAAGGATACAAGTTCGGGTGAACTTATCCTGATTCCTTGGAATGTCACACCCCGACCCGCAGCGGAAAAGGTGATCGGGGCATGATTGGGTTATCATCAAAGCTCATGACATTTATTATAACGTTTCATATTCATTATTACAATTTAAAGGGAAACATACAATCTTAATTTCATCATGTCCTAAACATCATTCTAGACTTCATTGTTTTCTTCTAAGGCATTTCCTATGTTTTCCTTGCTTCATCCTGTTCACCTGTATCATGTGTAAAAATGGTTTTGGATCAACAAAAAGTTGGCGAGTGAATCCTATGAAAAGCATTTGAACAAGTTTATTGAATTAATTATAAAATAAAGTGCACAACCACATATGAGTAAATATAGATGTAAACATATTCATAAAACACTTAATATCAGATAATGCACACACATACAATAATAAATTGTTTTGAGGCACGCGTTGCTCAACCCATCTCTCACGAGGAACTGATGGGCCTAATGAATGAGTTTTGAGGCACGCGTTGTTCTACGAACTGATGGGCCTAATGAATGATTTGCATACAACTTGACAATATGAAAGACGTAACTACAAACAATATTTACACTCTAAGTTTAGATCACAATATGGTATGGCACAAGTTTAAATAAACGAGTTAATTTTAGTGACACATGACACACCCCAAAACGTGTAATTAAAAAGGGGAATTGTAAGATTCACTCACATTGGGTGCGTTCGGTTGATGATGTTGAATACGCACGAAGTTGGATTTAACCACGAGTGAAACTAACCTAGATAATAAAATAATGGTTCGGTAAATAAGCGGATTTTATTAATCAACTTTAGTAGGATTATTGGATATATTTTTGTGAGTTTAAGGCTATTTTCTAACTTTAAAAATGTTATTTTTAAGTATTTTTAATTGATTTTTAAATAAAATAAATAAATAAAAATAATAAAAAAATGTTGACTTTTTGACCGTTGACTTGTTGACCGTTGACCGGTTTTTATTGTGTAATTGTGTGCGCCGGGTGAGGCTCGAACCCGAGACATCCCGTACGCGTGCACGCAGCTCTACCAACTGAGCTACGTGTCTAACCCGAAATATTTCTGTTTTTAATTATATTTATATACTAATTGAATTAATCCGAAAATCATTTATTTTAAAAACGATTTAATTGCATGATTCGGTGCTCGCCACAGGTCTCGAACCCGGGACCTGTGGTTTAGGTTGACACACAGTCCACCGCTGGACTGTGTGTCTAACTTGGTAAATAATCTGGTTTTTATTATACTTATATACAAACTAGATATTTCATTTCTGCCTTATATAAAAAGTTTGATAATTGCCAGAACCAGTGCGGTAGTCTGGACTCGAACCCGCGACGTATGGTTTAAACGCGCACACAGTCCACCACTAGACTGTGTGTCTATCTTGGTTATTATTCCGGTTTTATTAAACTTAACATCTTTTTGCAAGTGAATCCGGATCAGTTTTAAAAAGGAACATTTTTATTAAAGCGAGTGTGCGTGGGACAAGAATCGAACTCGGGACGTATGCGTGTTTATTTGCACACAATCCACCGCTGACTGTGTGTCTAACCCGAGATATAAATTGATTTAAATTAAACATATATAATACCGAAAACTTCATCTTCTTCGTTAAGCTTAACCAGAATCGATGTCCGACTGTTTTGACAAAAATAATCAGTTTCTTTAGTGTGTTGTGATTAGCTACATGTGAGTTTAATAAAAACGAGAGAGATTAAGTGTAAGATATACCGAACAGAGCTCCTCTGTTTCGCCGGCGCAACTCCGATGATAGCAGGTTATTCCGGCGACGTGTGTTTTGCGGCAGAGGGTCTTCAGGAAGCTTGAGGTGAGTGTGGGTGGCTTCGGTATGGGCTCTAGGTGTTCTGTTTTTAGAGTAAGGCATAGAGGTGAAGGGGTTCGGTTTTCCGGCGAGTTGCAGAAAATTTCCGGCGAGTGAAATTACGTCGAGAAAGGGTGTGATTGTGAGCGAAAAGGTTAACAGAAGTTAGAGGGTGTATTTATAGGGCAGAACATTGACGAATTTGGTCCATTTACCGTCTTGATTCGTCGGTCAATGATTTTACGGCGGTTATGACTTGTGTCGCGGACTGGACATCGGTTATAACCGATGTTGAGGTAATTGCTTCGGTTAAATTAGAAGAAACCGTCCAATCTCGGCGAAATCGTCGGGATTTCCGACGACTGCGATTTTGGGCGCGACTTGACTGGATTTGATTTCCGAGATTCATTATTTCAATTAATTGTTTCGGTATCTTAACAAAAACCCAAAGTGGCGGAGTGGTTGAGCGCGTGTGTGTTAAGGCTTTGGAATCCTGGCTGACCCGTGTTCGAAACCCGGCAACAGCAATATATTTTTATTTCATTATTTTTAATGAATTTTCAAATATAAATTATATATTCCCATATACTTATTAATTATGTATCGTTTAAAATTTATTTGAGCATTAAATACGCAACGTAGTTTTTAACTGATTGTTCGGTTAATAAACGGAGCGGGTTTGGTAAATCCGTTTTTTGACGGATGTTACAGTATCCCCTACTTTTTAGAAATTTCGTCCCGAAATTTAAGTAGTGACATATTTGTCTAAAAAGGATGGTGTTTAATTTGACAGTTACATACTTAGAAAAAGAGTAAGAGTTTAAATTTTTGTTTGAGGCGGTAACGTTCCTTGTAAGGGTTGAGTACCCTGCTACAGGAATCGCTTTTTGTTGCCTACGGTAAAAATATTGATAAGCGGAGTTGATTCATTGAGTAATTTCATGCAATAGTTTTGATATGTTTGGAAGGATAAGGTTATATCCTAAAACAAAACTTCTAATACTACAACCTACATGGAACTTCTCATAACCGCCTGACAATGCCTCTGATCCTTTGGTAAGAATACTTATATATAGGAAGTACCAGCGGCGTATCCACCATATTATTGTCAAATTTTCATTGGTTTTATCAGTAAGTCATGATTGGTTCTATGATACGACTCTAAACATAAACAACCACAACAACCAATGTCTGAGTCCAAATTCTGATAGTATACATGTTTGATTGGTGACATAATCCAATTTCTTTAAATGATGAGATAATATAAATGCTAGATCAGTGAATATAAAAACAAACTTTAACCAAGAAATTACTAAATCCTACATGGAGCTTCTCATAACCGCCTGACAATGCCTCTGATCCTTTGGCAAGAATACTTATATATAGGAAGTACCAGCGGCGTATCCACCATATTCTCGTCAAATTTTCATTGGTTTTATCAGTAAGTTATGATTAGTCCTATGTGACTCTAAAGCATAAATAAACACCACAACCAATATCTGGGTCCAAATTCTGATAGTATACATGTTTGAATGGTGGCATAATCCAATGATGAGATGATATGAATGCTAAATCAGTGAGTATAACTCATATTTCAATCAAGACAATACTAAATCCTACATGGAACTTCTCATAACCGCCTGATAATGCCTCTGATCCTTTGGCAAGAATACTTATATATAGGAAGTACCAGCGGCGTATCCACCATATTCTCGTCAAATTTTCATTGGTTTTATCAGTAAGTTATGATTAGTCCTATGTGACTCTAAAGCATAAATAAACACCACAACCAATATCTGAGTCCAAATTCTGATAGTATACATGTTTGAATGGTGGTATAATCCAATGATGAGATGATATGAATGCTAAATCAGTGAGTATAACTCATATTTCAATCAAGACAATACTAAATCCTACATGGAACTTCTCATAACCGCTTGATAATGCCTCTGATCCTTTGGCAAGAATACTTATATATAGGAAGTACCAGCGGCGTATCCACCATATTCTTGTCAAATTTTCATTGACTTTATCCGCAAGTTATGATTAGTTCTATGTGACTCTAAAACAAACACAACAACCAAAACTTGAGTCTCAATTCTGATAGCATACATGTTTGATTTGTGACAGTGCCTCTCTCGTTTGTTATGATGGAGAGGTTAGTCTATGTAGAAATGGAACACAATCAAATTTCTTTAGATGATGATATGATATGAATGTTAAATCAGTGAATGTAACACAAATTCCAATCAAGACAATACTAAATCCTACATGGAACTTCTCATAACCGCCTGATAATGCCTCTGATCCTTTGACAAGAATACTTATATATAGGAAGTACCAGCGGCGTATCCACCATATTCTTGTCAAATTTTCATTGATTTTATCCGTAAGTTATGATTAGTTCTATGTGACTCTAAAACAAACACAACAACCAAAACTTGAGTCTCAATTCTGATAGCATACATGTTTGATTTGTGACAGTTCCTCTCTCGTTTGTTGTGATGGAGAGGTTAGTCTATGTAGAAATGGAACACAATCCAATTTCTTTAGATGATGATATGATATGAATGTTAAATCAGTGAATGTAACACAAATTTATATCAAGACAATACTAAATCCTACATGGAACTTCTCATAACCGCCTGATAATGCCTCTGATCCTTTGACAAGAATACTTATATATAGGAAGTACCAGCGGCGTATCCACCATATTCTTGTCAAATTTTCATTGGTTTTATCCGCAAGTTATGATTAGTTCTATGTGACTCTAATACATAAATAAACACAACCAACCAAAGCTTGAGTCTTAATTCTGATAGTATATATGTTTGAATGGTGACAGTACCTCTCTCGTTTGTTATGATGGAGAGGTTAGTCCTTGTGGAAGTGAGACATAGCTCAACTTCTTTAAATGATGAAATTGAAATACGTTGAAATGTATGATGAACAAACTTCGACCAAGACATTACTAAATCCTACATGGAACTTCTCATAACCGCCAGATAATGCCTCTGATCCTTTGGCAAGAATACTTATATATAGGAAGTACCAGCGGCGTATCCACCATATTCTTGTCAAATTTTCATTGACTTTATCCGCAAGTTATGATTAGTTCTATGTGACTCTAAAACAAACACAACAGCCAAAACTTGAGTCTTAATTCTGATAGCATACATGTTTGAATGATGACAGTACCTCTCTCGTTTGTTATGATGGAGAGGTTAGTCCTTGTGGAAGTGAGATATAGCTCAACTTCTTTAAATGTTGAAATTGAAATACGTTGAACTGTATGATGAACAAACTACGACCAAGACATTACTAAATCCTACATGGAACTTCTCATAACCGCCTGATAATGCCTTTGATCCTTTGACAAGAATACTTATATATAGGAAGTACCAGCGGCGTATCCACCATATTCTTGTCAAATTTTCATTGACTTTATCCGCAAGTTATGATTAGTTCTATGTGACTCTAAAACAAACACAACAACCAAAACTTGAGTCTTAATTCTAATAGTATACATGTTTGAATGATGACAATACCTATCTCGTTTGTTATGATGGAGAGGTTAGTCTATGTAGAAATGGAACACAATCCAATTTCTTTAAATGATGAGATGCTATGAATGCTAAATCAGTGAGTACAAAACAAACTTCAATCAAGACAATACAAACTTCTACATGGAACTTCTCATGACCGCCAGATAATGCCTCTGATCCTTTGACAAGAATACTTATATATAGGAAGTACCACCGGCGTATCCACCATATTCTTGTCAAATTTTCATTGGCTTTATCCGTAAGTTATGATTGGTTCTATGTGACTTTAAAACATAAAGAAAAACATAAAACTAAGCGGTTGGAGTCGAATCTTGATTTTTGGTGAAGGGGACTAGTTGGGTGGTTTCGTTTGAGCCGTCATTAACTTCAACAGGATTGGCGTTGATGTTGAAAACTCTTCCTCTTGCTGGTGGCCTAGGGATTAGGTTTCCTTGATTTGCTTGGTTAACTGGGTTTGCTTGAGCTTGGGCGTTTATGATGTTAACCAATCGAGGGCACGTGTTTCTGAAACGGGTAGGGTCGCCACAATTAAAGTAAGCTCGAACATAAGGTAACATGGGGTATTGAGGTTGTTGATATGTTTGGATCATATTTTGAGTAGGGGGTGTGGTTTGGTTTTGAGGAGTGCGGCAAACCTTGCTCAAATGACCATAGCGTCCACAATTCGCACATAGTCGACAAGGTAAGGTAGATGGATGGTGATAAAAACAGGTGTTACATTGAGGGTGAGGTCCAAGGTATGGTTTCTTATTTGGGTAAGTTGAGTTGGGTGCTATTTGCGTGATTGGGATAGCTTGGATGGGTATGGCTTGTGAGGCTAGAAGACATCTACAAGGAATACATATCAAGAGTATGAGTTGGATGATTTGGGGATTAGGTGTCGTATTTTGGAATGAACATTTATAAAATAAATATAAAATAATAAATCTACTACATCCATAGGATGTCTTGGGCTTTGCTCGTAATTGGGCCTTGCATGCTGCCATACTTCACCTTCGTAATCATGTGGGCCCCCATGAATACCGGGTTTTTCATATGGTTCGCATGTGTTAGCCTGGTTACGTACACTAAAACCCGGAGAAAATCGAGAAATATGTATATAACGTATGATATTCGGAATGTGTCCAGGTGTGGACACGGTGACACCTCAAAGTGGGGTTAGTTCGAACGACGTTTGGTGTGGCATACTTTGGCCTAATAGGTCCTTCGTACTCTCATCGTTAGTCCCCAGGTAGGCAAACTGGTCCGTTATATTGGATTTATACGAATGCCAACCTAGACAGGACGTTCCGACTACCGGTACTTGTACCCTTCCAGTTACTACATGCCCGTCGCAGAACTCACTTTGATGAGATTTGAAGAATGAAAAATGTGACAAAATCTTTGAATAACGAAAGTATGAAGATGATTTGAATATGTGAACATTGAAATATGTATGATGAATGTGTATGTAAGTATGTATGTTTGATTGTAAGTATAAACAAATATGAAACAAATAAATATCATAAGTTTACATGTAACCACATAAACAATTAAGATCTAGTCAACTATAGTATAGGCTCTAATGGTCTAATAACCTATCCTATATCCCTATAGTCATGGCTCTGATACCAATCTGTCACACCCCGACCCGCAGCGGAAAAGGTGATCGGGGCATGATTGGGTTATCATCAAAGCTCATGACATTTATTATAACGTTTCATATTCATTATTACAATTTAAAGGGAAACATACAATCTTAATTTCATCATGTCCTAAACATCATTCTAGACTTCATTGTTTTCTTCTAGGGCATTTCCTATGTTTTCCTTGCTTCATCCTGTTCACCTGTATCATGTGTAAAAATGGTTTTTGGATCAACAAAAAGTTGGCGAGTGAATCCTATGAAAAGCATTTGAACAAGTTTATTGAATTGATTATAAAATAAAGTGCACAACCACATATGAGTAAATATAGGTGTAAACATATTCATAAAACACTTAATATCATATAATGCACACACATACAATAATAAATTGTTTTGAGGCACGCGTTGCTCAACCCGTCTCTCACGAGGAACTGATGGGCCTAATGAATGAGTTTCTAGGCACGCGTTGTTCTACAAACTGATGGGCCTAATGAATGATTTGCATACAACTTGACAATATGAAAGACATAACTACAAACAATATTTACACTCTAAGTTTAGATCACAATATGGTATGGCACAAGTTTAAATAAACGAGTTAATTTTAGTGACACATGACACACCCCAAAACGTGTAATTAAAAAGGGGAGTTGTAAGATTCACTCACATTGGGTGCGTTCGGTTGATGATGTTGAATACGCACGAAGTTGGATTTAACCACGAGTGAAACTAACCTAGATAATAAAATAATGGTTCGGTAAATAAGCGGATTTTATTAATCAACTTTAGTAGGATTATTGAATATATTTTTGTGAGTTTAAGGCTATTTTCTAACTTTAAAAATGTTATTTTTAAGTATTTTTAATTGTTTTTTAAATAAAATAAATAAATAAAAATAATAAAAAAATGTTGACTTTTTGACCGTTGACTTGTTGACCGTTGACCGTTGACCGGTTTTTATTGTGTAATTGTGTGCGCCGAGTGAGGCTCGAACCCGAGACCTCCCGTACGCGTGCACGCAGCTCTACCAACTGAGCTACGTGTCTAACCCGAAATATTTCTGTTTTTAATTATATTTATATACTAATTGAATTAATCCGAAAATCATTTATTTTAAAAACAATTTAATTGCATGATTCGGTGCTCGCCACAGGTCTCGAACCCGGGACCTGTGGTTTAGGTTGACACACAGTCCACCGCTGGACTGTGTGTCTAACTTGGTAAATAATCTGGTTTATACTTATATACAAACTAGATAATTTCATTTCTGCCTTATATAAAAAGTTTGATAATTGCCAGAACCGGTGCGGTAGTCTGGACTCGAACCCGCGACGTATGGTTTAACGTGCACACAGTCCACCACTGGACTGTGTGTCTATCTTGGTTATTATTCCGGTTTTTATTAAACTTAACATCTTTTTGCAAGTGAATCCGGTTCAGTTTTAAAAAGAAACATTTTTATTAAAGCGAGTGTGCGTGGGACAAGAATCGAACTCGGGACGTATGCATGTTTATTTGCACACAGTCCACCGCTGGATGTTTGTCTAACCCGAGATATAAATTGATTTAAATTTGTATATTAACCAAGTTAGACACACAGTCCAGCGGTGGACTGTGTGTAACGTTATAGCACAGGTCCCGGGTTCGAGACCTGTTAGTGGCACCGGTTCGACGAATTAAAATGTTTTTGAAAATAAAAGGATTTTGGATAAATTGAGTTAATATATAAGTATAATTAAAAACAGAATTATTTCGGGTTAGACACGTAGCTCAGTTGGTAGAGCTGCGTGCACGCGTACGGGAGGTCACGAGTTCGAGCCTCACCCAGCGCATTTCAGTCACACAATAAACCGGTCAAACAAGTCAAAGTAAAAAAGTCAACGGTCAACCCAAAAAGTCAACATATTTTTATATTTTTAATTATTTAATTTAATTTAAAAATCAATTAAAAATACTGAAAAATAATGTTTTAAAGATAGAAAATAGCCTTAAACTCGTAAAAATATATCTAAAAATTCTATTAAAATCCTTAATAAAATCCATTCATTTACTATATTTTCCGTTATTATTTAGGTTAGTTAATTCTCGTTGTTCCGCTCTTACAACTCGTGCGCATCTCACCATCTCCAATCAAACGCACCCAATGTGAGTGAATCTTTACAAATTCCCCGTTTTAATCACATTTTGGGGTGTATCATGTGTCTTGCTATATATTATATTTAAATCATTGTGCATACATCATATCATGAACATGTGTATTCAGTTTGTTTCAACTGTTTGTGTGGTTATTGTTAGATTCAATTTATTATTTTCAGTACATGCAATTTCATAGGCTGCCGCTCCCCATTACATTATGAGCGTTGAGCAAGTTCCCCATTACATTATGAGCGTGAACCTGGCGTGCCAACATACGATCGGCTCCGTTTGATTGAGCCTTGATCGCACAGACATTTATCATTTTCAGTACATACAATACGATCGGCTCCGTTTGATTGAGCCTTGATCGCACAGTTTCATTCATGTCATTTATCGTATGATGTTGGTATGTTAATGTATGCTATCATATGTTATTGTATGTTATAGTTGTGATTGCTATTGCTACTGTTTGATTATTTACATTTGCTCATTTATGATTATGCACAATTTTTCATTGATAAACTAACAAGTAAATCAATAATAAATGTTTATCTAACAAGGTTAACTCGCCAACTTATGTTGACCCAAAAACCCCCATTTTTACACATGATACAGGTGAACCGCTGCAGCCAGAAACACATAGGATTGGACTAGAAGAATAAAATGATTTAGAGCTTGGAATTATTTTTTTTGGTTATTTTCTTTGTATTGTATGGACATGTTTGGATTATTTGTAATGTAATTTTGAGTTTAATAAATATGAAACATATTAGTAAATATCATGAGCTTTGGTGATAACCCAATTATGCCCCGACTTTTATTCCGCTGCGGGTCGGGGTGTGACAGCTGGACTGTGTGTCTAACCTGAGATATAAATTGATTTAAATTAAACATATATAATACCGAAAACTTCATCTTCTTCGTTAAGCTTAACCAGAATCGATGTCCGACTGTTTTGACAAAAATAATCAGTTTCTTTAGTGTGTTGTGATTAGCTACATGTGAGTTTAATAAAAACAAGAGAGATTAAGTGTAAGATATACCGAACAGAGCTCCTCTGTTTCGCCGGCGCAACTCCGATGATAGCAGGTTATTCCGGCGACGTGTGTTTTGCGGCAGAGGGTCTTCAGGAAGCTTGAGGTGAGTGTGGGTGGCTTCGGTATGGGCTCTAGGTGTTCTGTTTTTAGAGTAAGGCACAGAGGTGAAGGGGTTCGGTTTTCCGGCGAGTTGCAAAAAATTTCCGGCGAGTGAAATTACGTCAAGAAAGGGTGTGATTGTGAGCGAAAAGGTTAACAGAAGTTAGAGGGTGTATTTATAGGGCAGAACATTGACGAATTTGGTCCATTTACCGTCTTGATTCATCGGTCAATGATTTTTCCGGCGGTTATGACTTGTGTCGCGGACTGGACATCGGTTATAACCGATGTTGAGGTAATTGCTTCGGTTAAATTAGAAGAAACCGTCCAATCTCGGCGAAATCGTCGGGATTTCCGACGACTGCGATTTTGGGCGCGACTTGACTGGATTTGATTTCCGAGATTCATTATTTCAATTAATTGTTTCGGTATCTTAACAAAAACCCAAAGTGGCGGAGTGGTTGAGCGCGTGTGTGTTAAGGCTTTGGAATCCTGGCTGACCCGGGTTCGAAACCCGGCAGCAGCAATATATTTTTATTTCATTATTTTTAATGAATTTTCAAATATAAATTATATATTCCAATATACTTATTAATTATGTATCGTTTAAAATTTATTTGAGCATTAAATACGCAACGAAATTTTTAACTGACTGTTCGGTTAATAAACGGAGCGGGTTTGGTAAATCCGTTTTTTGACGGATGTTACATGGAATCAGTACAAGTTCAGGCGAACTTGTGAGATTTTGATGAAGAATTGATCAAGTTCGAGCGAACTTGGTCACCAATCCGGTGACAAGTTCGGGCGAACTTGATGCTTTCCGAGCGAACTTGACTGTTTTGGCATCCAATGTCACAACTCCAAATTTCATTGTTATTTATTTTATTCCTTTTTCCGTGTATTTTGTCTATCTCAATCATCTGGTACTCCGTGATTTAGATTATGAAAAGTTTATGTTAATGGAATTATATATTATACATCTATATCGCATTTAATCGCTAATTCAACGCAATCACAACTAATTATGCTGCTATACGAGCCAAGTGTGTTATTGTTTAATAAACACTAGTGCCATCGCATCGCTTATCTCATCGCATCGCAGAACACAGTTAATTATATTATATATTTATGTTATGGTTTAATATCGCTAAATTGCTCGCACGCTCACGCTAACTCGCTCTCCCTCAAATCAATGGTATATATAACGCTTAATATAACTAACTAAAACGAACCGAATCGCCGAACGAAATCTTAACGCGAAATAATCGCATAGCCATTGTGCTAGTGGTAAGCCCTCTTGATCTTGTTTTTACACTTAATCTTAGTAGTTAAGGTATGATGTAACTTGGTAATCTTGAGAATCTCAAAGAAACATAAGATGAACATGAACATAAAGCTTAAAAACATGAAGATAAAAGATGTTTAAGTGTATGTGATGAACTTCTTTGTTAAATTCTTGTGTTTATGATGTAGATCATCATAAGAAGCTTGCTAGATGATGATTAAACACATGATCTAGCAAGTAGAAGGATGGATCTTGAAAAATCCATGATGATCTTCCTTTATGTGAACCATGAACTTGTTTATGAGTAGGATGATTAATCCTACAAAACGCTAGTCTTGAAAGTAAAGGATTTCAAAAATGATTTTCTCAAGTAACTAAAGTCACTTGCAAGATTTACCAAATTATCATTGTTACTAAAACTAATCATATTAGTAATGTTTAGTCAAGTGTAGAAATATGTTGTTAACAAGAAAAATTCAAAGGAATGATTTTTAGAAAAATCATCTTGTAAGTTGTAAAAGATTAGATCTTTCAAGAAAGGGATTTACAAACAAATAACCACACTTTGAAGGGTAACTAAGCTTACTTAACAACATACTAAGTTACTACAAAATTTCAAGTTCATGATGTAGTGTAAATTGCATGATTTTGGCTCATGGTAAGTTTTGAATGATATGTTGATGATTGATGATGATTTTAAAAGAAAATGGTATGCTTGTTATAGCATGGAAACCTCTATTTTTAAGGGGAAACTATGGCAAATGTTTTGTAGAAATTAGACACTTGGAAAAATATTTTAAACAAGTGTTTACAAGTAAGTTCTGATCTTGGTTTTAATATAAAAGTTGCCATAATTTTTGTTACAAAAATTACAAATATTGGAGGTTGATTTTTGGTAATAAAAATGGCTAAGTATATATTTAGAAAAATATATATATTTAGATGTCACAAAATTATGTGCTACTTGTATATTGATTGTATTAGTTATATTAAAAATTAGGAACTTGAAGATAATACACAATACCAAAATACTAAAAATTGTAAAATGAAGATGTTACTAAAACTCCAAAAAAACGAATACATAATTTGTACCCGAATAATGGACAAACCGAACAATGAACTTTGGACTATATATACAAATATGCCGGAAATAATTCGTAACTTGACAAATGTAATGAATGGTATTTTAGAAACCAAAGAAACGGTAAAATATGAAATTTTACAACTATTACAAAATATATCATATTTTGTCAAAATAGAAAATATATTGTTTAGGAAAATGTATTCTCTTAAACAATTCAAAAATATACTATTTGGTGAAACTATATTATTTTGAAGGTTATATTTCTTAACAATTCAAAAGGATATATTATTTTGGGGTAAAACTACAAAATACACATTTCTAAGTTTAATCTTATAAATATGTTATTTTTAAGATATATATTTGGACTTATATATATATTTTGCCAAATAAAGTTTATAGATATTTCCTATAAAAATTCTCTTAATATATATATATTTTAAGGATATAAAGTTGGCAATACTATTGGTATAAAAATAATAATCCGGAAAATTCGACATAAATTAAGTATAAAATACTTAATAAACACAAGAAATACGTATTCCTATACGTGTAAATACATACCGGAATACACTACCAATACTTGGTAAAATACGTAAGGATAAGTATACCTATATTTGGAAAATATTCATGTGAGAAATACATGACGAATCAAAATAAATGATTCTAACAATAATCCCAAGAACGAGTTTTAATAAACAAATAAGATTACAAGTCGTTATATGACCTAAGCGTCTAATAAAACCTAAACACATGTGTAGGAAGTTGTACGGCTTGAGGATATCTACTTTGGATACACGAGATTACGGACGCAAGCTTGTGAGTTCATGTCCCCCTTTCACTTAATTTTTTTTTTTGTAACTTTCGGGGGAAATACATGTTAACAACTGTCACACCCTGACCCGCAGCGGATATGGTAGTCGGGGCATGATTGGGTTTTCATCAAAGCTCATGACATTTACTATAAAGTTTCATATTTATTATTTCTTTTTAAAGAAGTGGTTACAATAAACATACAAGCACAACATGTTCAAATACATTTTTTCATGATTTCTTTATTTTTCTTCTAAGGCAATTTCCTATGTGTTCCTTGCTTCAACCTGTCCACCTGTATCATGTGTAAAAATAGGGTTTTGGGTCAACAAAAGTTGGCGAGTGAATCTTATGAAAACATTTGAATGAATTTATTATATTGGTTATAAAAAGGTGCATAACCACATATGAGTAAACGTAAATGTAAATCTAATCACAATACACATAATATCAATTAATGCACACGCACACACCAAATGATGAACAATGAGATCAAGGCTCAATCAAACGGAGCCGATCTAATGAGGCACGCGATGTTCAACTCGTCTCCCACGAGGAACTGATGGGCCTAATGAATGATTTGCACGCAACTTGACAAAATGTAAACACATCACAACAAACAATATTTACATCACATGTTTAGATCATATAATGGTAATATCACAAGTTTGAATAAACGAAAATAAATAAAGCGACACATGATACACCCAAAACATGAATAAAAAGGGGAATTTGTAAGAATTCACTCACATTGGGTGCGTTCCTTGAGAATGATGAATGCGCACGAATTTATGACTCAACCGACGAGGGAAAACTAACCTAAATAATCACGTAATAATTCGATAAATATATATTCTATTTGAAATTATTATTTCTAATTAATGCCTTTTTATTAGATTTTTTTTTATTTGTTTTTATTGTATTTATTACGAATTAAAACAAAAAGTCTTACTTTTTAGGTATTTTAAAAGATTTTTAATTAAAATAAATAAAGAAAATAGTTATAAAAAAATATACCTTTAACAGGTTTGACCGGGTCGAACCGGTTTGACTTCTAGAATTATTGGCAGCGTGTGAGGTTCGAACTCGTGACCTCTCGTATACGTGCACGCAACTCTTCCAACTGAGCTACGTGTCTAACCCGAAATAATCTCTAATTTAATTATATTTATATATTAGTTAGGTTATTAAAGAAATTAGTTAATTTAAAAGATTTTAAAGCCTTTGAACCGGCGCCCAATGTCTGCCTCGAACCCGCGACCCAAGTGTTGCATTGCACACAGCCCAACCAGTTGGGCTGGGTGTCTAACCCGTTTAATTTAGGAATATTATTATATTTAACATCTTACAGCGTGTTAGCGTGTTTGGTTTAAAGAAAAACGGTTATAATTAATACGGATCTGACCATGACTCGAACTCGTGACGTGAACATTATGATCGCACACAGTCCACCACTGGACTGTGTGTCTAACCCGGTGTGTAAACTAGTTTTTATTTCTGATATATACCCACTTCAGTTCATCTTCTACGTTTCAAACACAGAAGATGATTTAGAAACCGATTCGATCTGAGATAATTTAAAACTTAACTTCAGACAAGATTATATTTGAACAGTAAAGAATAAGAGTATAGGATGTACCAATCCGAGTGGTCTTTCTAAGCTCCGGTGAGATTTTCCGGCATATGAGTGTAACTCCGGCGAAGTTGCAGACAAAACTTCCGACGAACAGAAAGACTTCTTAACAGAGTATAAGATGTATTTTAGTGAGTGAGTTGAGTGAGTGGTGAAATGAAAACGAGGGGATTTATAGAGCGGTTTGTGAATTCGGTTCTACGACCAAGATCTTGGACTTTAATGCCGGCGCGTTTTGATTGAGCGAATTTACCAAAAATAACCGGTGGATAGCTGTTTGATCGAAGGAAACCGCGTAGGTTGCGGGATCTCCGGCAAAGAGATTCGTAGCCCCTTGCTGGTTCTACTTCGTGTATATACACATGTTTTGATGCGTGAGATCTAGCACATATTGTGCGTGTAGAGCAGTGGTGCGGAGTGTGTGTGAAAACCTGGGAGACCCGGGTTCGAAACCCGGCTACTCTATTCAAAATTTTGTTTTATTATTTTAGGGTTTATTTTAATTTACTTATTATTATTATTTATTAATTATGGTTTTTAAATTCTGAAATATTTATTAATTAGGAGGTATTTAAAATAACCGGTACAATAAATACACAACGAACTTTTAACCGAATATTTGATTATTAACGACCCGGGTTTTGAAACCCGTTTTACGACGAATGTTATAGTATCCCCTACTTTTAGAAATTTCGTCCCGAAATTTAAGTAGTAGTGGTATGTTTGACTCGATGGGAGGGTGTTTTAATTTGACAATTATATAATCAGAAGAGGGTGAGAGTTTTTTTATTTGAGGCGGTAAAGTTCCTAGTAAGGGTTGAATACCCTACTATAGGAATTGCTTTTTGATGCCTACGATGAAAAGCGTTGATGCATAGAGTTGATTGACTGGATATGATCTCATGCATAAGAGTTTTGAGAGAATTGATGCGTTGAAAGGATAAGGTTATATAAAACAAAACTTCAACCATGACGATATTAAAACCTACACGGAACTTCTCATAACCGCCTGACAATGCTTTTGATCCTTTGGCACGAATACTTATATATAGGAAGTACCAACGGCGTATCCACCATATTCTTGTCAAATTTTCATTGGCTTTGTCAGTAAGTTATGATTAGTTCTATGTGATTCTAAAATCTACAAAACAAACACAGCAGCCAAAGCTTGAGTCTCAAATCTGAAAGAATACATGACTGAATGACGACAGTACCTCTCTCTTTGTTATGATGAAGGGGTCAGTCTATGTAAAAGTGAGACACAACCCAACTTCTTTAAATGATGAGATCGAGATACGTCGTGATGTATGATGATATGAAAGTTAAATGAGTAGAGACATAAAACAAAACTGTAATATCAAATTGCATTAAAATTCTTGGATACATAAATTCCCAATTTATAACAGGGATACGTAAAGATTGAGAAAAACATTAAGAACTAGACGGTTGGAGTAGTCTTGATTCTTAGTGAGGGAAGGCTAGTTGGGGGGTTCAGTTGGGCCGTTATTATCTTCAACAGGATTGGCGTTGATGTTGTAAGCTCTTCCTCTTGCTGGTGGTAGTGCTGGGTTTGCTTGATTTGCTTGGTTAACTGGGTTTGCTTGAGCTTGGGCGTTTATGATGTTAACCAATCGAGGGCACGTGTTTCTAAAGTGGGTAGGGTCCCCACAATTAAAGCAAGCTCGAACATGTGGAAACATGGGGTATTGGGGTTGTTGATATGTTTGGATCATGTTTTGGGTAGGGGTGAAGCTTGGTTTGGAGGGGTACGACAAGTTCTGCTCAAATGACCATAACGCCCACAATTAGCACACAGTCGGCAAGGTACGGTAGATGGATGGTGATAAAAACAGGTGTTGCATTGAGGGTGAGGTCCAATGTAAGGTTTCTTATTTGGGTAGATAGGGTTGGGTGCTACTTGAGTGATTGGGATAGCTTGGAGGGGTACGGCTTGTGAAGCTGGTTGATTGCGTTGGGTGACAGCAAAAGTTTTCCCATCTCGTTTTCTCTTAGAAGTGGGTTGAGAAGATGATTCGGTTTGGGTGGAGTTTGAGGTTTCGGTTGATGCGTTATCCTTCTTCTTCTCCTCCTTGAAGTCTTTATTCCGTATGCGGTTTTTGGTGAGCTCTGTAGCTAACTCCATTGCTGCTTCCAAAGTTGCAGGTGTGGTACTTATTACAGGGTCTTGAATTTTTGAAGGGAGACCTCGAATGTAGTGCTCGATCAAACGGTAGAGGGGAGTGAACAAGTTGGGGACCATCTGATTCAACTCAAGGAATCTCTTGTTGTATGTGGTGTGGTCGCCCTCCTTTTGTTTCAAAGAATAGAACTCATCTTCTAATTTCTTGATTTCGCTTCTTGGACAGAAACGTCTTGTCATTATTTCCCTCAACTCTTCCCAAGTCAAAGTCATAGCATCTTCAGCACCTCGCTTGGCCTTCTCTGTATTCCACCATGTAAGTTCTACTCCGAACAAACGATCGGTAGCATATCGCACCTTGCGATCATCGGGGCAGTCACAATTGAGAAAAGTGTTTTCCATCTCCTCAAACCAATGGAGGAGAGCGGTGACACCTTCCATCCCTTCGTATTTTGGAGGATCGCAGGATTTAAAATGCTTGAAGGTGCATTTAGTGGTATTTGTGGGAGGGTTGACAATGTTTTGATCTTCTTGGATGATTGGGGTGACTGGATTAGCGGTAAGGGCTTGTTGAACTTGAACTACGATGTTGGGTATTACGGCAGCCATTTGTTGAGCGATTTGGGCAGCCATGCGCTCGCGGATTTTCCTGATCTCATACTTCTACGAGAGAGACTAGAAGACATCTACAGGGAATACGTATCGAGAGTATGAGTTTGACGTTTTAGGTGTCATGTGTCGTATTTAGAAATGAACATTCACAAAACAATTGAAGAAAATTAATTTGTTACATCCATAGGATGTCTTGGGCTTTGCTCATGTTTGGGCTCCCATATGTCCCCTTACTTGGCCTTGGTAGTCATGTGGGCCCCCATGACTATTGGGCTCTGGTAGGGTTCATATTGGTGTTGGCCTTTTAACATTTGCGCCACCCGAATGAAAATCGTAAAACATGACAGCAAAGTATAAGGTCGGAGGTTGTCCTGGTATGGACACAATGACAACTCAAAGTAGGGTTAGTTCGAACGACGTTTGGTGTGGCATGCTTTGGCCTAATAGGTCCTTCGTACTCTCATCGTTAGTCCCCAGGTAGGCAAACTGGTCCGTTATATTGGATTTATACGAGTGCCAACCTAGACAGGACGTTTCGACTAGCGGTACTTGTACCCTTCCAGTTACTACATGCCCGTCGTAGAACTTACTTTGATGAGATTGAAAAACGAAAAATGCCACAAAATCTTGAATAAAGGAAATATGAAGATGATTTGAATATGTGAACATTGAAATATGCGTGATGAATGTATATGTAAGCATGTTATGTTTGACAACAAGTATAACTCATTAAGTATCACACAAAATGATAGTGGAAGTGTTTGCATGCATTTGTGTGTGTAATAAATACGAAACAAATAAACATCATGAGTTTGCATGTAACCACATAAACAATTAAAATCTAATCAACTATAGTATAGGCTCTAAGGGTCTAATAACCTATCCTATATCCCTATAGTCAAAAGCTCTGATACCAATCTGTCACACCCTGACCCGCAGCGGATATGGTACTCGGGGCATGATTGGGTTTTCATCAAAGCTCATGACATTTACTATAAAGTTTCATATTTATTATTTCTTTTTAAAGAAGTATTTACAATAAACATACAAGCACAACATGTTCAAATACATTTTTTCATGACTTCTTTATTTTTCTTCTAAGGCAATTTCCTATGTGTTCCTTACTTCAACCTGTCCACCTGTATCATGTGTAAAAATAGGGTTTTGGGTCAACAAAAGTTGGCGAGTGAATCTTATGAAAACATTTGAACGAATTTATTATATTGGTTATAAAAAGGTGCATAACCACATATGAGTAAACGTAAATGTAAATATAATCACAATACACATAATATCAATTAATGCACACGCACACACCAAATGATGAACAATGAGATCAAGGCTCAATCAAACGGAGCCGATCTAATGAGGCACGCGATGTTCAACTCGTCTCCCACGAGGAACTGATGGGCCTAATGAATGATTTGCACGCAACTTGACAAAATGTAAACACATCACAACAACCAATATTTACATCACATGTTTAGATCATATAATGGTAATAGCACAAGTTTGAATAAACGAAAATAAATAAAGCAACACATGATACACCCAAAACATGAATAAAAAGGGGAATTTGTAAGAATTCACTCACAGTGGGTGCGTTCCTTGAGAATGATGAATGCACACGAATTTATGATTCAACCGACGAGGGAAAACTAACCTAAATAATCACGTAATAATTCGATAAATATATATATTCTATTTGAAATTATTATTTCTAATTAATGCCTTTTTATTAGATTTTTTTATTTGTTTTTATTGTATTTATTACGAATTAAACAAAAAGTCTTACTTTTTAGGTATTTTAAAGGATTTTTAATTAAAATAAATAAAGAAAATAGTTATAAAAAAATATACCTTTAACAGGTTTGACCGGGTCGAACCGGTTTGACTTTTAGAATTATTGGCAGCGTGTGAGGTTCGAACTCGTGACCTCTCGTATACGTGCACGCAACTCTTCCAACTGAGCTACGTGTCTAACCCGAAATAATCTCTAATTTAATTATATTTATATATTAGTTAGATTATTAAAGAAATTAGTTAATTTAAAAAGATTTTAAAGCCTTTGAACCGGCGCCCAAAGTCTGCCTCGAACCCGCGACCCCAGTGTTGCGTTGCACCCAGCCCAACCAGTTGGCCTGGATGTCTAACCCGTCTAATTTAGGAATATTATTATATTTAACATCTTACAGCGTGTTAGCGTGTTTGGTTTAAAGAAAAACGGTTATTATTAATACGGATCTGACCAAGACTCGAACTCGTGACGTGAACATTATGATCGCACACAGTCCACCACTGGACTGTGTGTCTAACCCGGTGTGTAAACCAGTTTTTATTTCTGATATATACCCACTTCAGTTCATCTTCTACGTTTCAAACACAGAAGATGATTTAGAAACCGATTCAATCTGAGATAATTTATAACTTAACTTCAGACGAGATTATATTTGAACAGTAAAGAATAAGAGTATAGGATGTACCAATCCGAGTGGTCTTTCTAAGCTCCGGTGAGATTTTCCGGCAAATGAGTGTAACTCCGGCGAAGTTGCAGACAAAACTTCCGACGAACAGAAAGACTTCTTAACAGAGTATAAGATGTATTTTAGTGAGTGAGTTGAGCGAGTGGTGAAATGAAAACGAGGGGTATTTATAGAGCGGTTTGTGAATTCGGTTCTACGACCAAGATCTCGGACTTTAATGCTAGCGCGTTTTGATTGAGCGAATTACCAAAAATAACCGGTGGACAGCTGTTTGATCGAAGGAAACCGCGTAGGTTGTGGGATCTCCGGCAAAGAGATTCGTGGCCCCTCGCTGGTTCTACTTCGCGTGTATACACATGTTTTGATGCGTGAGATCTAGCACATATTGTGCGTGTAGAGTAGTGGTGCGGAGTGTGTGTGAAAACCTGGGAGACCCGGGTTCGAAACCCGGCTACTCTATTCAAAATTTTGTTTTATTATTTTAGGGTTTATTTTAATTTACTTATTATTATTATTTATTAATTATGGTTTTTAAATTCTGAAATATTTATTAATTAGGAGGTATTTAAAATAACCGGTACAATAAATACACAACGAACTTTTAACCGAATATTTGATTATTAACGACCCGGGTTTTGAAACCCGTTTTACGACGAATGTTACAACAACATTATGATTGAACTATGGAATGAACTCTTAGATCATGTGAGCATAGGCAGCAACTGAGGTGCCATTAATCCTTTGAGGACCAAGGAACAGAGGTTAGATCTAATGGGTACGGGCGAGCCCCACTCACGGTCCATGGGTGACCACTTAGAGTGCTATTGTGTCCACTGTCGAGGGTTCGACACTTAAATTGCCTACACGGATTGAGTACCTCCTATGTCGTCACACATATTAATGTCCTTGCAAAACATTGGTGATCAACATGTTCATAGACGTTTTACATACCTACTTTTGATACCGAAATCTTCAAATGTTTTTGAGATTCATTTGATGCGCATATACATAAAACACATGAGCTCGCTCAACTTTTGTTGATGTTTTCAACTTACATGTATTTCAGGAAATTAGGCGGATATTGGTGCGGGCGTTACAAGCAAGCTTTTGAATTTCAAGTATCGATGTCATCCACTTTTGGAAGGGTTTGATCCATATATCTCATCCTTGATGAGATATAGGATGCAAAGCCTCGTAATTCTAAACTTTTGCTAATCAAGTCCTTTATGGAACTTTAAACTTATGTTGGTTGTAAAATAAACTAAGTATTAGTGATGGTTGGTAGTTTAAACAACTTATGGTTTGTAATATTTTAAACTTATGAATGGATGAACATCGTTGTTTTTATCATATAGATGTTTATTATAATCGAATGCAATGAAAACTGATCAAGTCACACACACACGCTTCCGCAAAAGACAAGGTGTGACAATCCTAAACCCATACCCGATTAGATAAGCTTGTCCCAAACCCGTCCCAAAACCCGCCTGGTTTCTAGCGGGTAAATACCCATCGGGTATCGGGTATACCAGCGGGTTTCGGGTAAACCCGTTAAATTTTAAAAAAAAAATTACCCGTTAGGTATATCCGACCCAAAACCCATTGTGTATCTATCAGGTAACTACTAGTCAGTTACATTTGATATTATCACTATAGAAATATATTAAATAACCACAATGTATATGACATAAATATATATATATATATATATATTTAAATATAAATATGAATGTATCATATATATACATATTTAAAATATATAATAAAATATGTCGGGTATACAATCGGGTACACTTTATCGGGTAATCGGGTCGGATAAATGGGTATATCACCAAATCCCAAACCCGATTATCCGATCCCAAACCAATCCTAAATGTGTCGGGTTTCGGGTTTACCCGTCGGGTTTGGGTTCAATTGCCATCCCTATTCTCCGGTTTCTTTTAACATAATCACGAACATAAATACATACAAATAGATTGACCAATGGGGTGGTGGTTCATTGGCAAAAACAATATGTTTAAACATCTTCGAAGGAGAAGGTCTTGGGTTCAAGTCCCACAAACTACTACAGAAGTGAAGAAATTTGCCGTTAAAAAAAACATACAAATAGATTGATTTAAACGGTGTAAACACAATATACTATCAGGATTTGTGATATTTAGAAAAAATCAAACAGCATACAACAGAAACCTACACATCAACTTGAATTGAGAGATAAGATGGTGACGGAAACGATGGTGACACGGATAGTGAAAGCAAAGAGAATAGGGAGTTCTATTTTTATTCTAAATAAATACATTTCACTAGTAACTAACAATTTTCCACGATCAAGCTATAATAATTCATTTTTACATCTCATCATTTGTATATGTTGGCTGGCGGCGGTCCAGTAGTCGATCTTAGTCACACCGCCTGGTGTCACGGTGGTTGACACATCGTTCCTTCTCGTTAAAAAAAAAACCTAACCAATAGTCCAACCTGACTAGCTCACATAACTGAAAACATTTACATCGTCAAAGAGATCATTATTTAAGTCCGTATATCATATATAAATTGTCTAGCATGAATATTTAACTTTGAAGGTAGTTCTTGTAGTTTTTTCTTTAAATTCGTATTGAAATATTTATGTCTTCATATTAATAACCTTAAGAGGCTGCCAATGGCCCAAGACTTTTCATATATATCAGCTTTGATAAAAGCAAGTCAAAATATTTTTCAAATATATTCTATTATTTTAGATGAATTTGCTCCAAAGAATATGGGTGTTACTGTTCATGAACCTGTCTCGTTCACCTAATTTAGAATAACCAATTGTTCTAAATTTTATCTAAAAATAGCATGTAAGCCAATGTTTTACCCTAGTTAAAACTAACCTAAAAGTGGTAATCGATCTCATGTGATAAACATGGAAAAAATCTTCACAACACTATCTTTAATTGATGATATTAATAAAGAATTTGTCCAGATTCTTTAATTTTTTCGATGCTATTTTATTAAAAACCAAATAAAATAGAACATAGGGACCAAAAAACTAAAAAATACATAATTATATCTCTAATATTAAAATCTCGCTATCTCTCCCAATCTAGACTCTCATTTATGGTGAAAGACTCCTCTTTAATTCTATCAACAATATGATCCACCCCACCTTCCTCCCGTCGAATATCCTCTCATTTCTTGATTTCCAAATAATCCACACAGCCGCCACCAAAATAACACAAATGTTTTTTTTTCATTTACTAGAACCTTTTAGCTTGTGATTCCACTCTAGCATATCCACAATCGAATTAAAATGGACATCAGTTGGAAGCTTGAGCCACACCCAAATGTTCCACTATACAGCACTAGAAATCGAGTATGAAACCAATAAATGTTCCACAGTCTCACTTTCATATCTACATAACCCACACATCAAGAGTCTTCCACATGGATACCCCTTTTTTCAAGACTTTGCTTCACCGTGAACCCGCCATTGATAGCCCTACAAACAAAAAAACATACCTTTCTTGGAGCCCACCCAATCCATTCAAAACGTCTCACTTCCACTTTAACTCTGATTCTCTCAGCTATTACCTCTCTAAATTTGGCCACTGAGAATTCCTTTGTCCTCCATTTTCAACAAAAGTCAACTTTTTAGGCTTACACACCCCCGCCTTCACAATATCCACCTTTGCTTTAGTAAGATCCTTGCAAATACCCGTGATACTTTTCTTAATCGGCATCCCATCCTCTTCTCCTTCACTCCCATGAATAGCGTTAACTACCTTCGCCCAAAGATGAGTTTATTGATTCTTAAATCTCCACTGCCACTTCACAAGAAGAGCCTAATTAAGACTTCTTATCTCACCCACACTCAAACCACCTTAATGCTTAGGTGTCACAATCTTATACTAACCCACCCATCTCATTTTCCTTCTCGACCCCGTCTTTGCCCAAATAAAATCCCTATGAATTCCTTCTAAAGTTTTAACAACCTTCTTGTGTGCTTTAAAAAGAGAGAAATGATACGAAGACATACTACCAAGCACCGACTTAGCTAATGTAATTCGCCCTCCTATGGATAACATTTTTGCCTTCCATCGAGATAATTTCTTTGTGACTTTATCAATAATCGGCCTCTAACCTTTGACCCGTTTCATATTTTCGCCAATAGGGAGGCCTAGAAACTTAAACGGAATAGACCCCGCAACATAATTAAAATTTTTCACCACACTAGTAACCGCCTCATCATCCACCCCCACCCCCATAAGATTGCTTTTATTTAAATTTACCTTTAACCCCGAGAATCTTTATATTTTCAGTTAAATAAGATGATATATATATATAGAGGGAGAGAGAAAAATTTCTATGCATAAAACTAAATATTGCGAGAACACAATGAATCAGCCATATTTACAATCTTAAAAACCTAAAAAGTTGATATAAATGTTACAAATGTAAGATTTATTATTTTTTACACTACAATTCAAAACAAAATATGGAAAATTTTCACTTTTTGTATAACTTACATAGTTTAATTTACCAACATGTATGTAGGCTATGTGTAGATAAAAATATTTGGTTTTCTTTATCTTTATATAATATACATATGAATGTAAGAAATGTAAAATTTAAAAATATGAACCTTAAATCCTAAAATTTAGTGTTTTAGAGTTGTTATGCTTGTTCTCGCAATAGTTAGTGTTTGAAAACTCATAGTTAGTGAGGAAAATGGAAAACTCCTTATTTATAGGGGAAGGGGACTGTTAATGGAGAGGCTAAACTGGATTAATAATATATATATATATATATATATATATATATATATATATAACTTTTCAAACATTTCTATCTTCTTCATATATTATTATTTTTTTTAAATTGCACCCTAAGATCACATATTTTTTTATGTTTCGTTCGAGTATATTCGAGCATATTTTTTCGACATAAAAACAAGATTTAACGTGTCGTACCTTTTTAATACTACTTAGGCTGAGGGTTTAGTTTCGCTCAAGGTTAGCTTTCGGGAGGGGGGGGGGGTGGCCGGTTTAAGTTTTTCGTAGTGTTGTACATGTGTAATATTAATTATTTAAAAAAGTATTTTTATGTATTTTGAAAATGCTAGATATACAGCCAAAAAATGTTTAAAAAAATTGGTGTATTTTTTTTAAGATTTTTTAGGTGTTTTCGAGTGCTCGCAATAAATGGAGTTTTTGCTTGAACCCTCCCTTAGATATGTATACATATATATATATAGAAACAGGTTATGAAGAAAACACCCTAAAGTGTGAAAACGATGAGAACGGTTT
>CAMTDV010000281.1:0-28533 GCA_947069175.1 Scalesia atractyloides
GTTGGTAGGAAGTCGGGTGAAAATAAGGCAAACTGGATCAATCTGTTTATTTTGATGTGTTTGGTTGAGGGGCGTAACATGAACATGGCTAGTGTCTTAGCATGGCCATTTAACCGGGCACGTAGAGGAGGTCATCGGGCTGCATTAGATATGGGACCCTACATCACTAGGTTAGCTGAGAATTTGAAGGTGTTTGAAACTATAGGCCACAGAGTTTAAACGAGGGTCCGGCTTCAAAGCATTTTGAGATTAAGGATTGGCAGCTTGCAGGCATTCTTATTTTGCCTGATCCAGTTACTTGGGATGGGTAGAGATAGGGACCACAGGTTCTGCCACCTAAGGGGCACGCGGCTGATGATGTCATGCAGGGTATCTACCCGACAGCTAGACAGAGACCTCGTGAGCGACAAGAGTTTCCGGCATCTCAGTATCCGAGGCGTCAGCACCACCAGATCCGCTCACTTTAGCATCATTTTATGACCGTATGGATCAGGGTTTTGGTAGGATAGACTATAGGCAGGACCAACAGGATAACGCGCTCAGGTACATGATGAATCGCATGAGCATGAATATTCCAGGTTCTTTCAGCCATATGTAGAGCTGGGGTTGATTCCAATCCTAGTTGTGCGGGTGGTTCAGGTCAGCAGGGTGGTTCTGGGTCAGGTGTAACGCTTCGTGTTTTCACGTTACCTATTTTTAGCAAGTCGTGTGTATTTTCCTTATTTAAACAGTTGTACTCTTGTTCGTTTCAAATTTTGTAGTCAGAGACTATTGATCATAATGAGATTGGGAGTTTCTTTATTGATCGAGTTTATGTGTGTAATTATCCGGAACGTTATGAATCTTGATTCTTGATAAACACGTGAAAGTACGTTAAACAACTTAAAAACATCGAATCCTAACCCTTGACATGGAACCTCTTAAGCATCCGTATCGCTAAACACGTTCAATTTATAAATTATAAATCATGCAATCATTTTCTATTTATTTATCCATTTTATATATTATTTATTTATTTAGCTTAAATTACTTATTTATTTATTTAAATAAATAAGAATTATGAACTAAAAGTTATTTAACTTAGTTAAGTAACTAAACTAACTAAACTAATACAAGAGTTAACTTAGTTAGTTCTAGGTTGTTAGGACCGTCCTCGATAGCACAGGAACCTAGAATTTTATCTAACATCTAATTAGGCGGAAACAAAATGACGTGTTAATTGTATAACAAGAATTACTCATTTAATGTTTGTTTATTGATCAATATTGGTAAACGTTCAAGTTCCGGATCCGACAGAGCTTTGCCTCTAGTTTGCCAAAGTTACAAATGAAGATCACAACTCACCTATTTACAGGTTTCCAAGTTCGCTTGGGATACACAAGTTCTGGCGAACTTGTCTTGAACAAGTTCGGCCGAACTTGTTCTCATCACACCATTCCGGGCAAACTTGGTCTCCCATTTACATAAATATCTCATTTTCTAACGTGATCTCACCTATTCTAAACAGACTCGATACAAGACTAAGACATAGACATACTATACTAACAGACTCCCCCTTGGATATCGTCTTTGTCTTGATCAGTCTTCATAAGCTCTTGATCATTCAAGACTCGTTCTAGTATAATGACGTAGGCAACAGACATATGCACTAACAGATCATTCCAAACTCGTTCTAGTATAATGACGTAGGCAACAGACATATGCACTAACAGACTCCCCCTTTGATGTTGTCGTAGTCATTGACTTCAAATAAGTTCCTGAGTCTTTAACAATCTCTGATCTTTAGTCTTGAATAAACTTTAACCTCCTCGATCTACAAATCTTCTTCAACTTTTTTCTTAAGCTTATCTTGATAAAACTTTAATCACCATGCTCCTCCTAGCTTTGCTTTAATCTTCACACTCCCCCTTGCTTTGAGCTTTTTGGTATCTTTAATCAACGTTTTATCCAGCTCCTCCTAAAACTTTACTTCCTGTTTCAAAGTACTTAGACATTCAAAATAAACATTTTAGATTCAAACTTTGAAATTTTGTAACATCAACATTTCAAATTTTAATCTCCTTTTTCATCTTTTCAAAATTTTCAGTTATTCAAGTTCAAATTAATGACCTTGAACACTTTTACATTTAAAACTTTGAACATTCACATGTTTATTAATCATGAAATCCACTTAGTTGACCAAGTCCAATTTAACGACTTTGAATAACCAATTTTGTCTACCGAGTCCAAGTTAATGACCTCGATTCGACCCGTTGTGAACAAACCAATGTCATTTTCAATTTTAAAGTTTCAATTTAATGAACTTTTCACCACTTTCGATCAATTTTAGTTTTTAAAACAGTTATCATCTAGATTTTCATCATTTAGCACCTTACAAGACTTTGAAGAACCATTCTCCATCATTGGCTTGTAGAAACTAATGTAGAAACAAAATATATTTGAATTTTATAAAGTTTATGCTAAAACACACTGAAAATCTTTTTGGTTTTAATCTGAAAAGCTGATAAACTATGTACAGAACAAGTAAACTATGTACAAACATATTTTCAGACATATTTTTGTGAATTAGTGTCTAAGGATCATATCAGTGATTGAGACATATCACTAGTACCGTTGACCTTTTGATGACTTTAAGTTTTTAAACTCGTTTACCTAGATTGTCGATATGTTTGTCCACTTAAACTTTGACACATTTCTCAATTGTTCCAAGATATGTTAGGTATGAATTATGAAACTTGACTTAACTATGGTTCCCATCTCAGAATATACTCCCATACCAAGATTCCCTAGATTTCATCTTACAGGTGAATATAGCGTAATTGATATTTGTATCTAGGTTTAATGCGAGGCCTTGAGAGCTCTGGTTAATACCACTGTATCTACAAAGAGATGAAGGCTCGACTTATAGGTGTGTTCCACTTAAGGAATCTTTTCAGCACTGCAAATGATTAGATCTTTCGATTCTTTTCAGCTTTGCATGCAATTTAAGGTTTATAGCAAAAGCATTATAGAAGTTCTAGGCTATTGCGTCCGCAAAAGCAGAAGAACTTGTATAATACTCCAGATATCAACTATCTATAAAGACCTCGTATCTCAGAATCAGGCAATCTCTCAAACGAAATTTGGAGTACTACATCCATATATCCGAGAGATGTTAATCCACAAGATTAAGCATTTGTGAAATTTAGTTTATATCCCGGAAACAATTTACTGAACATGTAAAGCCTATCGACACATCCACAGTAAGACTTGTTTATTACTTTTAAACTTTATAATTCTTTAGCATATTGTGATAGTCCACTGATGTACTATCATTTCCTTTTTGACAACAAAATTCTTTTTGTCTTTTTCAATGTTTTTGAATTTTCAACTTTTTCATATGTTTTTTATTTTTCAAATATTTTTCTTACTCCCCCTAAAATCAAAAACATATTTTTGGATTTTAGATTTAAGAAATTCTATTCTATAAAGATAACAAACCAATGAGGATCACGAGAACTTGTCGTCCGATAAACCATTAACTCATTTATGTGAAAGAATAAATGGTTTTTGACATAAAAATCAGTGTTCTGTTCAACGGTGTGGATTTTCACAATTTGTTCTTCACAAAATTTCCTTTTCAACTACACCCCTCAAAATGACAAAGATATGACATTTTTGGAATAAGTTAAGTGACATGAAGCTGCATTATCCATATTCTACTTCAACAATGTGGATCTTTGGAACTCTGCACATGAAAAGTAACTACTTGAATAGAGAAACCCAAGCCTTTTTGGTCTTGGGTTGAACTTGATAAAGATCATCGCAATCACTTTCAAATCCGAAACGTAATCAAAATTGTTATCAGACAACATGTCCAATCTCAACTTTGAAAACTTTTCAACCTTTTCTTTCTTTGTCAGTTTTGAAAAAATTAACTTTGAAAGATCATTTTTGATTACTGACTCGTTTGATTTGACATTATTAGTTCTTTTTGAAACATACTTTTCATTTTCAGATGATGAAAAAATTTTCTTTTTGGCAACCGAGGATTGTGAATTACTTCTTGCCTTTTTAACGTAGAATCTAGAATCTTTGTTTTTCTTTGATTTTGAAGATTCACCTTTTTCAAATGTTGAGTTTTCAACCTTTGTTTCAGTTTTTTGTTTCACTTCGATTTCAGATTCTTTGTTTCTTTTTAACATTTTGATTGGTTTCACAATCTCTGGCTGTTTTTGTTTTTCATCTTTTAACACTGTTTTTCTTCGGTGATACAAGGCTTTGACTTCGGACATTTGCGAGCAATGTGACCAACTTCGTTGCATTTGAAGCCACTCCGAGTATCATGAACATGTCCATTCTGTGGTTTTACTCCACTTGTGGACTTAGCCTTGTCCCGAAATTCTTTCTCTTTCTTGAACTCATCATTAGATTTCTTACCGATCAAACTTTCTTCTTGAACCGTGTTCGCCCGTATACAAACTTCATGTTTTTACCTTTGTATTCATGGAATGGAGACTTCTGGTTCTTTTTTGGTTCATCTTCAATTTCCTCCAAACCTAAATCTGCTCTCCTGTTCTCAGGAAAATCACCACCATTCTTTCGATAGTTGTTAAAGTTCCTTTTGGGTTTCGAGTAAAACTTCTTTTCATTTATTTCAAGATCATCTGATGAAACTTCTAAAAGTTTGAACAATTTATCGATTTGATCTTCTTTCACATTCCGAATCGGAAAGCTATCATCGAAATATAACCTATCAGATTCCTTACTTTGTACATGACAACGTTAGGATCATCGCTTAGATCACTTACTGATGACGTATCGTCATCTTCGATTGTGATTCTGAATTGTTCGAACTTGAGTTAGCGTTTTCAGAGCTGTTGTCGTTAGAATCATTTCCTAAAACATTCTTTACCACATTTTCCACAACCGTTTCACTGTCATTGTTTGATTTCGTATAGACTAGGTCAATGTTCTCAGGCAATTGATCTTTCGTTTCTGATAAAAGCGTTATGTTTTTTGCCTTTTCAATACCATCTTCTTTCTTGCGGTAGTAACTCGCAAGTAGTGGTGGTGGAACATTTCCGTACTCTTTACGCTTTGTACCTTTTGGTTTTTCATCATTTTCCTCCGACTTAATCGTAGGAAGAATGTGATCAATGACATAAGCGTTTGTGGTATAACTTTTTAACAATTGCCTTACCCTCTCTATTTCAATCTTCATGTCTTGAAGCTCTCGTCTTGTTTCAGCAATTGTGTCAATGTACATGTTAATTGCTTTTTGTTTTTCAATTACTGTTGCACTTAACATTGTTACATTAGCACTTAATTCAAGATTAGCTTTTTCGACATTGCAATATGTTCCTTTTATTTTGTCATAAGCTTCTTTTATTGTTCTGTAATCATAACGGAAATTTTCGTTATGTACAGTCATTTCGCTTATGATCTTAGACTTTTTAGCACATTGGTCACAAGGATTTGTGCACTTTGTGCAAGGTTTCAACCTCCACAACTTTCACAATTTCCTTCTCAATATTTGTTACCTCAGAACTTACCTTTTCAGCTTTTGATTTTATTGTATTTCTCCTTTGAGTTTCAAGTAAACCATCTCCTCTTCCTCTCTTTGTTGCATGTATTGCTCTAGTATTGCGTTCTCCAGAGCTTCATTCTCAGCAAACATATCTTGTTCTTCCACAATCTCAGCCATAAGAGCAACTCCAGTTTTCTTGTTAATATACTTGTTCCAATCAAAACCTTCATTTTCATTTGAAGCAATCATAGCTTTTTCTGTGGTGTTGGATGATTGATCTTGAACTTTGAGTTTTTCTCGGAAATGGCTTGTACTGTAGTGCTTTCTTGTAGTAATCATTGCCACCATCCGAAAGGACTTTGATTGCTACATACTTCTTGATTTGGACACTCACGTTTGAAATGCTCTTTTTGTCGGCACTTGAAGCAAGTAACTTTTGTCTTGTCGAATCCCAGTTTGTTGTTAGAATTACCAATGTCTCTTCCGGTTAACACTACAAACTTGGTAACTCTTCTGATGATCGAAGCTAGACTCCACTTGATGTCCATCAGTTCCAATTCTTCTTCATCCACCTGATTGTAATCCTCAGCAGTCATTTCAGGATTTCCGATCTTCCCAGCAACTAAACATTCATAGGATTCCAGAACAGTAGCAACAAGTGCTATGTGTTGTTTAGGCCACTTTTTCAGGAAAAACATTCTTCAGATTGACAGCGATGTTGCACTGAAAAACATTCGGATCAGTACTGGATTGATTTGTCTGATACGACTAATTGTTCTGATTTTGAAATGAAGAATTTGAACCCATGCTTGAGTATCCAGTGTTTGGAGAACTCTGATTTTGTGACGAATAATTCATGGAATTCATATTAGCACTGAATGCTGTTTGAATTTTCGGACTCTGAATCAGAGTATCTTGAACACCTCCTTTGTAATACACACCGACATCTTGAACAACATTCGCATTATTTGATTTTGCAATCTTTAATAGCTCCATTTCATGACCTTCTAGTTTGTCGATGAAAGATGACAACTTTAAATGCATTCATGCAGGACTGTTCTTTAGAACCATCAGATAAGTTGACCATTCTCTCTCAGGAAGTGCATCAGCCAACTTTTCTATTTGCTCTTCGGTAGTTCTCTTGATGTCATGCCTTCGCATCTGGACCATTAGATGACAATATCTGTCAATCATCTGCTTCATAGTCTCTCTTTTGATCATCGTAAAGATCTCAAATTCTTTCTTGATTAACGCCTTTTGCTCTTTATCATTTCATCACTTCCTTTAAATTTATCACAAAGATCTTGCCACAATTCTTGTGAAGTTTCACATTCTGGTAATAGAATCAAGATATCTTCCATCACAGATTGTTGTATTAGGCTAATCATCTTCTTTTCAGCCACATATGCATCTTTATCAGTAGGTGTAAACTTAACCAAAGGCAGATCTTGTTCACGTTCATCTTTAGGCCATCTGTATCCGTTTTCCTACTGCAACCCAGCTGTGGAACTGATTGGCTTGTACCCAGTTAACAAACTTTTCTTTCCATCCCTCAAACTCGTCCATACTCATTAGCTTCAGCGATTTAGTAGTAGTACCCATCTCATTGTCCAGATTCATCTGGTTAACTGCAATAGTATTTGACGTTGAAGCTTGAGCTACTCCTGCAGCAAACGCGTTATGAAAATCTTCCATTTTGAAAATCAGGCAATTTATCTGAAAAATACACGTTCACAAACTTCGAAAAACGATCAGTACACTGACAAGTTTGGGCGAACTTGCAGTTTTGAGAAAATCATATTTTAATTTTACACAAGTTCGGGCGAACTTGTAATTTTGAAAAATCAGATTTTAGTTTTTACACACGTTCGGGCGAACTTGTGTTGACAATTTGAACAAATTTCTCCCTGATGAAGTTCGGGCGAACTTATAGGATTTCAAGAAATATAAACAAGTTCGGGCGAACTTATACTAGATTTTCAACAATCTTTAATCAAGTTCGGGCGAACTTGATAAAAGTTGAAACAAAATTAAGTAAGTTCGAGCGGACTTATCTTTAAAACCTTGAAATATCAGTCAAGTTCGCCCGAACTTGATTAAATTTTAATCAAGTTCGGCGAACTTGATGTTAAGTTCGACCAAAACAAGTTTTTGAAACATGGTTTTTTCAACTTTTTGAAATCAAAACGTTTGAATTTGATGTTCAAACTCTCAGGGGTTTACCATAAGTGTATTTTACATGACATGTTCAATTTTTAGCCATTTTTGTCCATGAATTCTTCAAATATATGAAAATTATTAGAAAAAATGGTTGAATGAGGTAGAATTGGAGTGATTCTTGTGACAATTTCAGCAAATTCAGGTATCCAGACTCTGATACCACTTGTTAGGACCGTCCTCGGTAGCACAGGAACCTAGAATTTGTATCTAACGTCCAATTAGGCAGAAACTAAATGACGTGTTAATTGTATAACAAGAATTACACATTTAATGTTGGTTCATTGATCAATATTGGTAAACGTTCAATTTCCGCATCCGACAGAGCTTTGCCTCTAGTTTGCCAAAGTTGCAAATGAGAGATCACAACTCACCTATTTATAGTTTCCAAGTTCGCTTGGGATACACAAGTTCGGGCAAACTTGTCTTGAACAAGTTCGGCCGAACTTGTTCTCATCACACCATTCCGGGAGAACTTGGTCTCCCCATTTACATAAATATCTCGTTTTCTAACGTGATCTCACATATTCTAAACAGACTCGATACAAGACTAAGACATAGACATACTGTACTAACAGACTCCCCTTTGGATATCGTCTTTGTCTTGATCAGTCTTCAGAAGCTCTTGATCATTCCAGACTCGTTCTAGTATAATGACATAGGCAACAGACATATGCACTAACAGATCATTCCAGACTCGTTCTAGTATAACGACGTAGGCAACAGACATATGCACTAACATAGGTTAACTAGTAGGGGGGGTTTTAGTGCAATTCTTGAAACTCAAATGTGTATATCAAAACAGTATGGACTGGATTGTAATTTTATCAAAAGTTAAAAATGGGTAAAAGGAACAAAAAGGGCATGTTGGGACTCGAACCTGCGCACCCCCGAACAATCACAAACACCTTAACCGGTGGACCCGAAGCCCTCATCAGTTAGTTTTAGGATTCATTGATAATATATACGCTAATTGAGTTTAAATGAAGTTTTGAAGTTGACCGCCAAAGATACAAAACATGTCACAGCTGCCACCTTCCTTTTCGATTAACTGATTCATCAATGACCTTAGTTACAACGCGTTTCCATTTTTTCCGAATTCAATCAATTGTAGGTTTCCATCTTCATGATCAATCATGTACCAATCCCAAAAATCCGACTCGGTTCGTTATACCGAAGGCTTATAAATACCTGTAGACACTTCATCATTCACCCTCACCTTTCCCTCTCAAACCTCACAACTACTCTTATACCCTTACGCTCCCTCTCTACTACGTCGCCGAAACCCGTAGTTCGCCGGAGTTCAACGAAGGAGAGAACCGTAAAACGCAAGTGACGTGTGGTGTATATACAAATTTTTACGATGAATTTTAGACACGGTTCAGTTTTAAATTTATAAAAATGACTTATACTTCAACATTAAAGCACACATGAAAGGGCAAGTGTAACCCCGTCATATACGTAGTAAAAATCCGAAATTTCCTGTTTTATTGTATAAAAATTTTCAAAAATTGGAATTAGGCCAAAAATTTGTAGAAAAATCAAAAACTCACAAAAACACTTGAACCGGTAATGTCAAAAATGGTTTTTTCGTTTCGGGAGTTTAATAAATAAACGAAGAATTAGTTCGAATTCGAAAAAATAAATGGAATAAAATTTAAAGAATGTTTAAACAATTATAAAAACGAATAAATGTCATAAAAATATTAACAAATGAATAAATAAATAATCAAATGAAAATATTCACAAATAATTACACGCATCACCGATAAAATATCGACTCGGGTCGTTCCTAAACTCGCACACATCCCCGGCAACGGCGCCAAAAACTTGACGTGTGCGTGTATATACAAATTTTTACAATGAATTTTACACACGGTTCGGTTTTAAATTTATAAAAATGATTTATACTACAACATTAAAACACACACGAAAGGGCAGTGTACCACATCATATATGTAGTAAAGTATCGGTAAGAACCAAGTATCGATCCAAGGATGCGGGCGGAGACGATAATACTAAACCTTTGTCGTTATTCTACAGATAGAAAAGATGGGTTGAAAAGTTGTTTAAACTAGTAAATGACTAAAACATAATATTTTTGTTTCTTTTTTCTTTTTGTAAACATAATAGACTCCAAATATGAAAAATATAAATATAGCCTTGCTTTAATGAACAACCGGAATATGTTAACTAAGTCGGTTATGCCACTAAGTCACTTGGTCAATTTTCCATTTTTCAAAGACAATTAGTATCCCTTTCGGGAATCCTAACATGACAACTCTTCGGAAAGCTAAAACGATAAACATACTTTAACCACCTAAAATTGTCCTTTAGCGCCCTATTGATTAATGTCTATGAAAATCCCTTAAAAATAAGTTAGTCTTCCGTTAAGAGTTTTCTAACCTCACTTAATCAAGGAAAGTTACACCGATAAACACAATGTAAACCACCGAGACAAGCATAACCTATATTAAATCACTACCGAGTTCATTTTACAAATCTTAGACATAAATTCACTAAGAAAGCAATCTTGGCCTAAATTACTAACTAAGCTACGGTTTATGCTAAGAATTCGCAACGACACCATCTAACTCGCTAAGGACGGGAAAGCATTCTTGATTAATCTTAATTACCCATTATTAACCCAATACCCATTTCTAGTTTCATGTGGTAAACATTTTAAACTAGTTAAAAGTCTACTAATACATGATTAATTAAGCTTCTTCTTTCAAATATCCTAACTAACCACATACTAATCATCCAAGATAATTAACTATAATCAAGAATCCAACATCAATAAACAAGGTTGCAAACTAATCATCAAGGATTAACATAAAAAGTTGTTTAGTGTCATTACAAACTTGATTAACATCTAATGGTTGTTTAACAAGAAAGGAATTCATAGTGTTTTTGCCATGAGGCTACAATATTACATAAACAACAATCTAATTCTTGAAACATAATCAAAATCATGGAAAGATTCAAGAATCAAACCATAGACAAGCTTAAGATTGAAGAACCGATGATAATGGAGCATCCCGGCACTATGGAGGCTTGATTCGGAGCAAAACGAGTTGTTACCAAAGCCCAAAAATTGCCAGAATTGCTCCCAAAAGCCCAGTCTGCTTATCAGAATGGTAACTTGTGTTTTATAACTTTTTGAGTTTCGCATGGCCGTGCTGATAAAGTGCACGGCTATGCACTATTCGCGCAATCTGGTGATGTCATCTTATTCGGATAAGTTTTCAAATCGGCACGACCATGCCAAGTTTGGCACGGCCGTGCGTGTCCGAGATATGCTTGCACTTGAGATCGCACGGGTAGTGCACACGAGGAAAAACCATCCGCACGGCCGTGCCATCCATCCGTACGGCCGTGTGTGCCGAGAAACATGCTTGCACCAGGTCTGCACGGTCAGTGCGGGTCTTCAGACTTGGGTTGGTACGACCTTGCACCAGGGTCTGCGGTCACTGTTTCGCCTAGAAAATCCTTGTTTTCTGCATCTTCTTGTCCGGCACGCTGTTTAAGGCCTGTAAATGAAAACATACACGATTAAGTGTCTAATTCTTGATTTATGGCCGAAAACGTGTAAAATGGGGATAAAACGGGGGACTAAAGTATGTGTATTTTAACATATATCAAACCTCCCCACACTTGAACTTTGCTTGTCCTCAAGCAAACTAAAACCAAAGTAAAATAAGAGAACATTTCTAATGAAAATACATAATTTACAAACTACACTCCTAATAAACATACGTAATAGTTAACCGATTTTTTTCCAAAAGACATCATCAAAGAATCCAAACCACACAAGTGTATGCAAATATATGTAAAGATAACTAAAAACCATGATTCCACATTCGATTGACTTAGCATGTAAATCATCATAAACCTCACAATGTTCACACACACTCGGTTATATTTGTGAAACATGCATAGAATGTGTATTTGTAAACGCTCTATGCCTAGAGAATGATTCGTGTGACATCATAAGCTTGTCGAAAGATCTAATCTCCACCAAACAACATGTGAAAAAGCGTAAATCAAGAGGTATTATGGGTTGTAATGATAGGCTAGGGTGAAGGGTATGGAATGGACATTTACAAGTGACTAAATGGCTAAAACTCAGTAGTTGCGTTCAACAAGCGTTCATAGGTAAAACTATACATGAATAACTAGTAGAAGGCGATTTCCGTAATTTCGAGCTAATAGTTAATCTTTTACTGTTTTTGCACTCAAAATTGCTCAAAATTTTTGTCGTCTTCGCCCTCATTTGTATTATAATTTTCTGATTTTTTTTTCAAACTAAGTGGTTAATTTACAAATAACGTTAGTTAAATGACAATTTTAACCGAGTTTTAGCACTAAGGTCTAAAAATAAAAGTCTAATATTTGGCTAGGTGGGTTAATTGGTAGGGTATAAGAAAGAAAAACACGGGTAAAGGCTCGACATGGTGAATCCTAATTGGTAATATCGGGTTTAGGGGAAATAAATGGAAGAAAAAGGCTAGAAGTAAAAGGTTTTCTAGGTGCCTCAATCATTTTCACGCAATCTCACAATGTTTCGGTCGTGACAAGCATACTAAGGACAAGTTCTAAGTTCACACAAGACATCCGGCTCACTCCTAATCCGAAATGAATAAGCATCTAGCAATTCTAAGGCTCAAAGCATACTCACATAACGGAAGGGAGCTGGTAAAAGTGTGAAAATATAACATGCAAGTCTTTCTTTGTTTGTTACGTTTTAAATTATCTTTTCGACCTTTATTAGGCTTGTTGGTTCTTTAGCGTATCTGATGCTTTCTAAAACAGAAATTTAATCGGTTGTTTGTGTTTTTTTTGTTAAAAATTTTTATTTTTTATACATAAGGACAAACAAAGTTATAATACTAAACCCCCTCCCCACAATTGAACCTTGCATTGTCCCCAATGCGAAACCCAAAACTAGAGAAAAGGAGAATAATACTCCCCTAAAGCCGAAGAAGATGCAAGGGTGATCCGCCAACTCGAAATCGCATGCCTCGCCAATGCGTGCTCCAAATACATGCGTACACGTCACCATACAAAACACAACCCACAAAACAACACACTGACCGCATAATAAACTAAAATGTAGATAATAAAATACTAGTACCATTCATACATAGACCATAAAAATAACGGGAGAAAATGTCTGAAAATAAAAGTACATAACCGTTGGGTTTGAAATGAAAACCAAAATAAACACCTCAAAAACAAACTACTAAGAATAGATAAAAGCACCACATGCCAACGCGTCCCGACTACTCTCATCAATATCATCGCCATGTCTGGTATTGGAAGGTCACGCCTCGCCTTGGTTCCCGAATGGGAAAAAGTGGGGATCTTCGAACTGGCCGGGAAACCGCTTTGTGAAGGCCACTGAAGATGGAAGAAAACCCGGTGTGCATCTCTTGACTCATGTAATCCTGGTTCATCTGCATCTGCTGGAACTGATTATAAACTCAGGATATGATGGAATGTCGGGTGGCCAAACCTAGTGCTGTGGCTGGTGCTGCTGCGGGTCTAGAGGTGGTGGGATGAATGGTTCATCATGCTGCTCCTCATGGTCGTGCTCCATGTCTACCCTGTTCCTCTTCCTTTGGTAACGGTGGAAGTGGATCCCAATTTTTTCCCTGGCAAACCTCTTAATCCGTGGGCCATTGTCTGTGTCAACCGCCATGCCCATGAACTTAAGTGTCCGAAGATCAACATCTACCCCTGTGTGAACAAAGGTCAAACCATCCACAACCTCATCAGTCATTACCCCAAGAGCATAGGCCAACGGAGTCACATACTCCCTTCTGGGAAATTTTCCCCTGCTTGCCGTTTTGCCCCCCGCTTTTTTCAAAGAACCCCTGCAAAACCCGTAGGGGAAAAGGTTAACATTCACACCATTGACAATAAATTTTAAAATGTTTAAGTCTGGTGGGACATTCCCTGAACTGTCCTTTGAAACCCCGGGCGATCGAGTACCCGTAAAACCTTTTGGAGTACTCTTTTGAAGCGGGTCTCCCCAGGCTTTAAAATTTTTTGCTTTCCCTTTACATCAAAAACCCCCCCCAAACGCTATTTGACCCCAAAAGTTCCCTTTGCTGGTCATTCTCAAAATTTGTGGTTTGATTTTAAAAAGCTCCAAATCCAACTCCCCCTGGGGGTGTATATTCCTAATTTTTTTTCCCAACCCTCACAACCTTTCTAATGGTGCCATCGCCCTCCAAGCCCCTAAAGTTTTTCCTTTTGGGTTTGGCGGAACTCTGGATTTCCCCAAACCCTTTTTGGTGTTTCATGGGAAGTAAAAAAGGCAAGGAACCCCAAAGTGATTTCCCAAAGGGTACCCCGGGTGGGGGATTTTCAAGAGCCCGAGAAAATGGGAAAGGAAAACATTCCGAAAGGGCCCCCCCAATTTGGGTTTTAGAGCTTCCCATAGTTAAACCAAACCCAACCCTTCCCGGGAACCCCCCAATTTTACTCCGGGCCCTTTTTCCCCTAAAGCTTCGTGCTTGTTGATGCACGGGGGGGATCCTTGTTTTTTTCCCCAGGATCAAATTTTGGAGGAAAGGGGGTTTTTAAAAAAAAACAAAAGAAAAAAATTTTAAAAAATTTTAAAAACCCCCCCCCCCCAAAAAAAACTTTTTTTTTTTTTTTTCCCCCCCCCCCCCCCCCCCAAAGGGGGGAACCCCCCCTTTTTTTTCCCCCCCCCCGGGGGCCCCGGGGGGGCCCCTTTTTTTCCCCAAAAACCCAAAAAAAAACCCCTTTAAAAAAAGGGGGTTTTTTTTTAAAGGCCCTTTTCCCTTTTTTCTTTTTTAAAAAAACCCCCCCCTTTTAAAAATTTTTTTTTAAAAAAAGGGTTTTTAAAAAATTTTTTTTAAGGGGGAAAAAAAACCCCTTTGGGGGAAAAATTTTAAAAAATTTTTCCCCAAAATTTATTTTAAAAAAAATTTTTTTCCCCAAAAAACCCCCCCCAAAAAACCCCCGGGGCCCCCCCTTTTTTTTTGGGGGGGCCCCCTTTTTCCCCCCCCCGGGGGGCCCCCCCCCCCCAAAAAAAAATTTTTTTGGGGGTTTTTCCCCCGGCCCCCGGGGGGGGGGGAAAGGGTTGGCCAAACCCCCAAAAGGGTTCCCCTTTTTTCCCCCCTTTTTAAAAAAAATTTTTTTTAAAAAGGTTTTGGGGAAAAATTTTTTCAAAAACCAAAAATTTTAAACCCAAAAAACCCCCAAAAAAAAACCCAAATTTTTTCCCAAAAACCCAAAAAAAATTTGGGAAAAACCCCCCCCCCCAAAAAAAAAACCCCCAAAAGTTTTTAAAAAAAGGGAAAAAAAAAAAAAAGGGGGGGGGGGGGGGGAAAAAAAACCCCCCAAAAAAAACCGGGGAAAAAAAAAATTTAAAAAAATTTCCCCCCCTTTTTTTTTAAAAAGGGGGAAATTTTAATTTTAAAACCTTTTTCCCCCCAAAAAATTTTCCCCAAAAAAAAAAATTTAAAAAAAACCCCCCCCCCCGGGGGGGGTTTTTTTCCCTTTAACCCCCCCCAAAAATTTTTTTTTCCCCCGGGGGCAAAAAAGGGGGGGCCCCGGGGGGGGGAAAAAAAAAAAAAACCCCCCCCCAAACCTTTTTTTTTCCCCCCCGCCCCCAAAACCCCTTTTTTTCCCCCCCCTTAAAAAAAACCCCCCCCCCGAAACCCCGGGAACCCCCCCCGGGCCCCTTTCCCCTTTTGCCCGGCCCCCAAAATTTTAAAAATTTTTTTTTCCCCCCCCCAAAAAATTTTTAAAAATTTTTGGGCCTTTTGGGTTTTTTTTTTAAGGGTTTTTTTTAATTTTTTTTTTCAAAAAAATTTTCCCTTTTTTTTAAAAAAACCCCCCCTTTTTTTTTTTTGGAAAAGGCCCAAAAACCCTTTTAAAATTTTGAAAGGGTCAGGGGGGTTTTTTTTTTTTTTTTTTTTTGGGGGGGGGGGGGGGCCCCCCTTTTTTGGGGAAAACCCCTTTTAAAAACCCCTTTAAAAAATTTTCCCTTTTTTCCAATTTTTGGGGGGGGGGAAAAACAAGGGGGGGGTTTTTTAAAAAAAAAAGGGGGAAAAAAAAAATTTTAAAAAAAAAAAAAAACCCTTTTTTTTTTGGGGGGGCCCCCCCCGGGAAAAAGGGGAAAAATTTTTTCCCCAAAAAAACAAAAAAAATTTTTTTTTTAAAAAAATTTTTTTCCCCCTTTTAAAATTTTTGGGAAAAAAATTTTTTTTAAAATTTTTTTTTAAAAAAAAAAAAAAACCCCGGAAATTTTTTACCCAAAAATTTAAATTTAAAAAAAAAATTTTTTTTTTTTTGGGTTTTTCCCTTTTTCCCAAACCCAATTTAAAAAAAAATTTTTCCCCCCCCCCTTTTTTTTTTCCCCCCCCCAAATTTCCCCCCCGAAATTTTTTTTTGGTTTTTTAAAAAATTTTTTTTCCCCCTTTTTTTTTTAAAAAAAAAAAACCAAAAAAAAAACAAAAGGGAAAAAACCCCAAAATTTTTTTGGGTTTTAAAAAAAAACCCCCCCCCTTTTAAATTTTTGGCCCTTTAAAGGTTTTTTTAAATTTTTCCCCCCCCTTTTTAGTTTCCCCCCAAAAAAAAACCCCCCCCCCCACCCAAAAAACCCCCAAAACCCTTTTTTTTTTCCCCCCTTTTTTAGAAAAAAAAAAATTTTTTCCCCCCCCAAAAAAAAACTTTTTTCCAAAAAAACTTGGTTTTTCCCCCCAAAAGGGTTTTTTTTAAAAAAGGGGAAATGGAAATTAAAAAATTTTTTCTTTTTTTAAATTTTAAAAAAGGGAAACCCCTTTTAAAATTTTTTTCCCAAAAAAAAAATTTTCCCCTTTTGGGTTTTTTTTTTTTTAAAAAAAAATTTTTTTTTAAAAAAAAAAAAAATTTTTAAAAAAAAAACCAAAAAAATGGGGTTTTTTAATTTTAAAAAAACCCCCCCCCTTTTTTCCCCAAAAACCCCCCCCAAAAACCCCTTCCCCCAAAAATTTTTTTTTTCCCCCGGGGAAAAAAAATTTAAAAAAAATTTTAAAAAAAAAAACCCCCCCGGGAAAATTTTAAAAAAAGGAAAAAAAAAAGGGGGGGGGCCCCGGGGGGGTTTTATTTTGGGAAGGGGAAAAAAAAACCCCCCCCGGGGGTTTTTTTTTTTTAAGAAAAAAGGGCCCCCCCCCGGGCCCCGGGAAACCCCAAAGGGCCCCCAAAAAAAACCCAAAAAAATTACCCCCTTTTTTTAAAAATTTGGTTTTTAAAAAAAAATTTTTTTTTTTTTTTTAAAAAAATTTTTAAAACAAAAGGGGAAAAAAAAAAAAAAAAAACCCAAAAAATTTTTTTCCCCGGGGGAAAAAAGGGGTTTTTTTTTCCCTTTTTAAAAAAAATTTTTTTTTTTTTTTTTCCCCTTTTTTTTTTTGGGGTTAAAAAAAATTTGGGGGGCCTTTAAAAATTTTTTTTTTAAAAAAACCCCCCTTTTTTAAAAGGGGGAAAAAATTTTTTTAAAAAAAATTTTTTCCCCCCCCCCTTTAAATTTTTTTTGGGGGGGGGGGTTTTTTTAAAAAATTTTAAAAAAAAAAATTTTTGGGTTTTTAAAAATTTTTTTTTTTTGGAAAAGGAAAAGGGGGAAAAAAAAAAAATTTTTTAAACCCCCAAAAAAAAACCCCCCCGGGAATTTTTAAAACCCCCCAAAAACCCCTTTTTTAATTTTCCAAAATTTTTTTTTTTTTTTGTTTAAAAAAATTTAAAAGGGAAAAAGGGGGGTTTTTAAAAAAAAATTTTTTTTTGGGGGTTTTTTTTTGGGGTTTTTTTTGGGGAAAAACCCCCAAAAAAAAAAAAATTTTTTTTAAAAAGGGGGGGCCCCCGGGGTTTTTTTTTTTTTTCCCAAAAAAAAAAAAAAAATTTTAAAAAAAATTTTTTTTAAAAAAAAGGGGGAAACCCTTTTTTTTTTTTTGGGAAAAAAATTTTTTTTAAAAAAGGGCCCCCCCCTTTTAAAAAAAATTTTTTAAAAAGGAAAAAAAAAAAAAATTTTTTTTTTTTAAAAAAATTTTTTAAACCCCCCTTTTAATTTTAAAAAAAATTTTTTTTTTTGGGCCCCCCCCCTTTTTTTTTTTCCCCTTTTTCCCCCCCTTTTTTTTTTTTTTTTTCCCCCCCCCCTTTTTTTTAAAAAAATTTTTTTTTTTGGGGCCAAAAATTTTTTTTGGTTTAAAAAAGGAAAAAGGGGGTTTTTGGGGGGGGGGGAAAAAAAAAGGGGGGAAAAAATTTTTTTTTAAAAATTTTTTGGGGAAAATTTTTTTAAAAAATTTTTTTTTCCCCCCTTTTTTTTTTATAATTTTTAAAAAAAAAATTTTTTTTATTTAATTTTTAAAGCCCAACCCCCAAAAAATTTTTTTTTCCCCAAAAAAAAATTTTTCCTTCCCCGGGGTTTTTGGGTTTTTTTTTTCCCCCCAAAAGGGGTTTTTTAAAAAAAAAATTTTTTTTCCCCTTTTGGGGGGTTTTTAAAAAAAGGGGGGGTTTTTTTTTCCCGGGGGAAGGAAATTTTTTTTTTTTTTTCCCCTTTAAAAAAAAAAAAAACCCCCCCCTTTTGGTTTTCCCCGGTTTGGGGAAAAAAGGGGGGGGAAAAGGGGGGGGGAAAAAAAATTTTTAAAAAAAAAGGGGGGGGGGCCAATTTTTAAACCCCCTTTTAAAAACCCCAAAAAAAAACCCCCCCAAAAAAAAGAAACCCCCTTAAAATTCCAAAAAAAAAAAAAGGGGGGGGAAAGGGGTTCCCCCCCTTTTGGGGGCGGGGGCCCCCAAAAAATTTCCAAAAAATTTTTAAGGGGGGCCCAAAAAATTTTTTTTCCCCCTTTTTTTGTTTTTTGGGGGGGGTTTTTTCCCCCTTTAAAAACCCCCCCCTTTTTTTCCTTTTTTTTTAAAAAAAAAAATTTTTTTTTTTTTAAAAATTTTTTTTAAAAATTTTTTTTTTTTTTTCCCCCTTTTTTTTTTGTTTTTTTGGGTTTTCCCTTTTTCCGAATTGGGGGAAATTTTTTTCCCCTTTTTTTTTTCCAAAAGGGGGTTTTTTTTTTTTTCCTTTTTTTTTCCCGGAAAAAAAGGGGTTTTTTTTGGGGTTTTTTTTCCCTTTTTTTTTTTTAAAAAAAAATTTTAAAAAAAAAAAAAAAAATTAAAAGGGTTTTGGAAAAGGGGGGGAAAAAAAACCCCCTTTTAAAAAAAAAAAAAAAAAAACCCCCCAAAAACCCTTTTTTTTTTTTTACCCCCTTTTTTTTTTTGGGAAAATTTTTTTTTTGGGGAAAAAAAAAAAAAAAACCCCCCCAAATTTTTTTGTTTTTAAACCAAAATTTTTTTAAAAAAATTTAAAAAAATTTTTTTTTTTTTTTAAATTAAAAGGAAATTTCCCCCAAAAAAATTTTTTTTCTTATTCCCCAAAAATTTTTTTAAAAAAATTTTTTAATTTTTGGCCAAAAAAAAGGAAAAAAATTTTTAAAAAAAAATTTTTGAAAAAATTTTTTTTTAAAAAAAAACTTTTTAAAAAAAAGGGGAAAAAACCCTTTTTAAAAAAAATTTTTTTTTTAAAAAAAATAAAAAAAATTTTAAAAAAAAAAACCCCAAAAATTTTTTAAATTTTAAAAAATTTTTCCCCCCTTTTTTTTTTTTTTTTTTCAATTTTTAAAAATTTTTTTAAAAAAAAAAAAAAATTTTCCCCCAATTTTTTTTTTCCAAAATTTTGGGGGCCCCCCCGGGGGGAAAAAAAAAAAAAACCCCCAAAAAAAAAAATTTTTTTAAAAAAAAATTTTAAATTTGGGTTTTTTTAATTTTTTAAAAAAAAAACCCCCCTTTTTTTTAATTTTTTTAAAAAAATTTTTTTTTTTTTTTAAAAATTTTAATTTTTTGGAAAAATTTTTAAAATTTTTTTGGGTTTTTAAAAAAAAGGGGGAAAAAATTTTTTTTTTTTTAAAAAAATTTTTAAAAAATTTTTTTAAAAAAAGGGAAAAAAGATTAAAAATTTTGGGGGGAAAAAAAAAAAAATTTTTTTTCCCCCCCAAAAAAAAAAATTTTCCCTTTTAAAAAGGAAAAAACCAAAAAAAAATTTTTTTTAAAAAAGGGGGGACAAAATTTTAAAAAAAATTTTTTTTTGGGGAAAATTTCCCAAAAAAAAAGGGGGGGAAAACCCTTTTTTCCCCCCAAAAAAAAAAAAGGGGGGGAAAAAAAAAAAAGGGGGGAAAAAAAAAGGGGGGGTTTTTTTAAAAAATTTTTTGGGGGAAAAAAAAAAAAAACCCCCCCGGGGAAAAATTTTTTTTTTAAAAAAAAACCAAAAAATAAAAAACCAAACCAAAAAAATTTTTCCCCCCCCCCCCCCTTTTTTTTTTCCCCCCGGGAAAAAAAAATAAAAAAATTTAAAATTTTTAAATTTTTGGGTTTTTGGGGGATTTGGAATTTTTGGGTTTTAAAAAAATTTTTTTTTCACCCTTCCCCAAAAAATTTTTTTTTTTTTAAAATTTTTAAAATTTTTGGAAATGATTTTGGAATTTGGGGGGATGGAAAGAAAATTTTTTTAAGGGGTAAAGAATATTAAAGGGGTTGATTTTAAAAAAAGGAAAAAGGTGTGAATGGTTGTTTTTTTTAAATAGGGAAAAAAAGATGATATTGGTAAAAAGAAATATTGAAATAAAAATTGGATAAGTATTTTTTTATTAATTTTTGTGAAATTAAAGAATTGTTGTTTTGTGATTAAATTTTTAAAAGAAGTGGAAAAAATGATGGGGGGGTTTGAAAAAATTTGAGATTTTAGTGAAAAAAGGAAATAAGAATGATTGAAATTTGTTTTTAAATGGTAAGGGAACATAATCAAAGAACCCCGAAGACAAATAGAAAATTTGGCGATGCACTTCCTGAAAAGGAATGTCAACTTATCTTTGGTTCTAAAAAACAGTCCTCATGAAGCATTTAAAGTTGTCATCTTTCATCGACAAACTAAAGGTCATAAATGGAGCTTTTAAAGATTGCAAAATCAAATAAGGGAAGTTGTTCAAGATTCGGTGTGTATTAAAAAGGGAGGTTTTCAAGATACTCTGATTCAGGTCCAAAATTCAAACACATTCAGTGCTAATAAAATTCCATGAATTATTCGCCCACAAAATCAAGTTCTCCCAAACAGGATACTCAAGCATGGTTCAAATTTTCTTTTCAAAATCAGAACAATTATCACAGACAAATAAAATCCAGACTGATCCAAGTTTTTCAGTGCAACATCGCTGTCAATCTAAAAATTTTTTCCCTGAAAAAGGGCTAAACAACACAAGCACTTTTTTCTACTGTTCTGGAATCCTATGATGAATTGCTGGGAAGATCGGAAACCTGAAATGACTGCTGAGGTTTAAAATCAGGGGGATAAAGAAGAATTGGAACTAGGGGCATCAAGGGAGTCAGTTTTCGATCATCAAAGATTACCAAGTTTGTAGTTTTAAACCCGGGAAAGACATTGAAAATTAAAACAACAAACGGGGATTCGACAAGAAAAAATTATTTGCCAATCCGAAAAAAAAGGCTTTTCAAACGTATGTCCAAATCAAAAAGTAGTACAATCAAATCCTTTCAGGGGGGCAATATTACACAAGAAAGCACTACAGTAAAAGCCATTTTCCGAGAAAAACTCAAAGTTCAAGATAAATCATCCAACACCACAAAAAAGCTAATTGCTTAAAAAGAAAAAAAGGGTTTTGTTTGGGAACAAAATTTTAACAAGAAAACTGGATTTGCTTTTATGCTGAGTTTGTGGAAAACAAGATATTTTTGCTGAGAAGAAGCTCGGAGAACGCAATACTAAGAAAATACGCAAAAAGAGGGGAAGAGAGATGGTTTATTTGAAACTCAAAGGAAAAATACAATAAAACAAAAGCTGAAAAGGAAAGTCTGAGGTAACAAATATTGAGAGGAAATTGTAAAGTGGGGGGTTTGAAACTTGCACAAAGTGCCAAATCCTTGTGACCATGTGCTAAAAAGTCAAGATCATAAGCAAATGACGAACAAAACGAAAATTCCGTTATGATTTCAGAACAATAAAAGAAGCTTTGACAAAATAAAAGGAACATATTTCAATGTCAAAAAGCAATCTTAATTAAGTGCTAATGTAACAATGTTTTAAATGCAACATAATTGAAAACAAAAAGCAATTACATTACATTGACACAATTTCTGAAAAAAGACGAGAGCTTCAAAACTGAAGATTGAAATAGAGAGGGAAGGCAATTTGTTAAAAAGTTATACCACAAACGCTTTTGTCATTGACACATTCTTTCCCACATTAAGTCGGAGGGAAAAAGATAAAAACCAAAAGGAAAAAAACGTAAAAAAGGGACGGGAAAAGTTTTCCCCACCACTACTTGCAGTTTTCTACCGCAAGAAAGAAGATGGGATTGAAAAGGCAAAAAACATAACCTTTATCAAAACGAAAGATCAATTGCCCGAAACATTGACCCCAGTCTATCCCAAATCAAAAAATGACATGAAACGGGTTTTGAAAATGGGTAAAGAAAGTTTTTGAAATGATTTTAACGACAACAGCTCGAAAACGCTAACTCAAGTTCGAACAATTCAGAATCAAATTCCAAATGACATACGCATCAGAAGTGATCAAAGCGATGATCCTAACGTTGTCTTTACAAAAAGGAACAAAGGGTTATATTTCGAGATAGTTTTCCGATTCGGAATGGAAAGAAGACAAATCGAAAAATTGTTCAAATTTTTAGAAGTTTCATCAATGATCTTGAAATAAAAAAAAAGAAGTTTTACTCAAAACCCCAAAAAGGGAATTTTAAAAACTATCGAAAAAATGGTTGGTTTTTTTTCCCTGAGAACGGGAGAGCAATTTGGGGTTTGGGGGAAATTGAAATAAACCAAAAAGAACCAAAGTCTCCTTTCCATAATAAAAAGGGTAAAAACATGAAGTTTGTATAGGGGCGAACACGGTTCAAGAAGAAAGTTGATCGAAAGAAATCTAATAGATTTCAAAAAGAGAAAGAATTTGGGGACAAGGCAAGTCCACAATGAGTAAAACCCCAAAAGGACATGTTCATGATACTCGAGTGGCTTCAAATGCAACGAATTGGGCACATTGCTCCAAATTCGAAGTCAAAGCCTTTTATCACCGAAGAAAAACATGTTAAAAGATGAAAAAAAAAAACACCAGAATTTGGAAAAACCAAAAAAAAGTTAAAAAGAAACAAAGAATCTGAAATCGAAATGAAACAAAAAACGAAACAAAGTTGAAAAATCAAAATTTGAAAAAGGTGAATTTCAAAATCAAAAAAAAAAAAGATTCTAATTCACGTTAAAAAAGGGAAGAATAATTTACAATCCTCGGTTTTCCAAAAAAAAAATTTTTTCATCATCTAAAAAAAAAATTTTTTAAAAAGAACTAAAATTTTAAATCAAAAAAGTCAGTAATCAAAAATATCTTCAAAGTTAATTTTTTTAAAAAATGACAAAAAAAAAAAGGTTGAAAGTTTTTTAAAGTTAGATTGGACAGTTGTCGATAACAATTTTTATTACGTTTTGGGTTTTAAAGGGTTGCATGATCTTTTTCAAGTTCAACCCAAGACCAAAAAGGTTGGGGTTTTTTTTATTTAAATATTACTTTTTAGTGCAGAGTTCCAAAGATCCACATTGTTTTAAGTAGAAATGGATAATGCAGCTTCATTCACTTTTAAATTATTTTCCAAAAAAAGTCAATCTTTGTCATTTTGAGGGGGGTAGTTGAAAAGGAAATTTGTGAAGAACAAATTGTGAAAATCCACACCGTAACAGAACACCTTTTTTTTGCAAAAACCCAAATTTTTTCTTCACAAAAATGATTTAAGGTTTTATGGGAAAACGACAATTCTCGTGATCCCTTTGGGTTTTGTTATCTTTATAGAATAAATTTTTTTAAATCAAAAATCCAAAAATATTTTTTTTGTTTTTTGGGGGGAGTAAAAAAAATATTTGAAAAATAAAAAACATATGAAAAATTTAAAAAATCAAAAACATTTAAAAAGACAAAAAGAATTTTGTTGTCAAAAAGGGAAATGAAATACACATGGGGCTACACAAAAGCAAAGAATTATAAAATTAAAAGTAATAAACAAGTCTACTGTGGGGTGCGATAGGCTTTACATTTTAGTAAATTTTTTCCGGAATAAACAAAATTTCACAAAGCTTAATCTGTGGATTAACATCTCTCGAAATGGATTAGTACTCCAAAATTTCGTTGAGAATTGCCTTTCTGAGATACGAGGTTTTTAAGATATTTTGATATCTGGATATTATAAAAAATTCTTCTGTTTTTGGGGACGCAATAGCCTAGAACTTCATAATGCTTTTGCAAAAACCCTTTAAAAATTGATGCAAAGCTGAAAAAATCGAAAGATCTAATCATTTGCGTGCTGAAAAGATTCCTTAAGGGGAAAACCACCATAATCGACCCTTCATCTCTTTTAATACATGGTTTTAACCAGAGCCTCAAGGCCTCGCATTAAACCAGATACAAAATCAATTACCTATATTCACCGAAGATGAAATCTAGGGAATCTTGGTATGGGAGTATATTCTGAAGGGGAAACCATAGTTAAGTCAATTTTTCATAATTCATCCCAAACATACCCTGGAAAAATTTGAGAAATGGTAAAAGTTTAAGGGACAAACATACGACAATCTATAAACGATTTTTTAAAAACTTAAAGTCATAAAAAGGGTCAACGGTACTAGTGATAGCCCAAATCCTGATATATCCTTAACACAAATTCAAAAAAAAATATGTCTGAAAAATGTTGTACATATTTACTTTTCTGTACATAGTTTATCCTTTTCAGTTTAAAAACCAAAAAATTTTTTCATGTGTTTTAGCATAAATTTTTAAAAATTAAAAATATATTTTTGTTTCTACATTATTTCTACAAGCCAATGATGGAGAAGGTTCTTCAAAGTCTTGAAAGGGGGCAAATGAGAAAATCTAGATGATAACTGTTTTTTAAAAAAAAAATGATCGAAAGTGGTGAAAAGTTTCATTTAAAAAGAAACTTTTAAAATTGAAAAAACATTGTTTTGTTCACAACGGGTCGAACGAGGATTAACTTGGACCGGTAGACAAAAAATTTGGTTATTCAAAGCGTTAATTGGACTTGTCAACTAAGTGGATTTCATGATTAATAAACATGTGAATGTTCAAATTTAAATGTAAAAGTGTTCAAGGTCATTAAATTTTAACTGAATAACGAAAATTTTGAAAAGATAAAAAGGAGAAAAAAAATTTTGAAATTTTTGATTTAAAAAATTTCAAAGTTTGAATCAAAAATTTTTTTTTGAAGTCTAAGTTTTTTGAAACAGGAAGTAAAGTTTTAGGGGGAGCTGGATAAAACGTTGATTAAAGAACCAAAAAGCTCAAAAAAGGGGGAGTGTAAGATTAAAGCAAAGCTAGGGGGGAGCATGTGTTTTAAAGTTTTAAAGATAACTTAAGAAAAAGTTGAAAAAATTTTGTAGATCGAGGAGGTTAAATTTATTCAAGACAAAGATCAGAATTTTAAAGACCAAACTTTTTGAAGTAAAATGACTACGACAACACAAGGGGGAGTCTGTATGCATAGTCGTTGCCTACGTCATTAACAGAACATTTGGGAATGATCTGTTAGTGCATATTCTTTTGCCTACCATTATACAAACGATCTTGAATGATCAAGAGCTTATAAAGACTGACAAGACAAAGACATATCCAAGGGGGATCTGTTGTATAGTATGTCTATGTCTTAGTCTTGTATCGAGTCTGTTAAAAATGGGTGAGATCACTTAGAAAATAAGATATTTATGTAAAGGGGAACCAAGTTTCCCCGAATGGGTGAGGAACAAGTTCGGCCGAACTTGTTCAAGAAAATTTTTCCCAAACTTTGTATCCCAAGCGAACTTGGAAACCTAAAATAGGGGAGTTTTTTATCTCCATTTGTAACTTTGCAAACTAGAGGGGAAAGCTTTTCCGGGCCGGAACTTTAACGTTTACCAATATTGATCAAAAAACAAAAATTAAAAAATAATCTTTTAACAATTAACACGTCTTTTTGTTTTCCCCCAATTAGAAGTTAGATAAAATTCAGGTTTCCTGTGCATCGAGGACGGTCCAACAACCAGAACTAACTAAGTTAACTCTTGTATTAGTTTAGTTTTTTATTACTTAACTAAGTTAAATAACTTTTTGTAAAATTTTTATTTATTAAATAAATAAATAAAGTAATTTAACTAAATAAATAAATAATATATAAAATGGATAAAAAATAAAAAATGATTTCTGATTTATAATTTTTAAATTGAACGTTTTTCGAACGGATGCTTAAGAGGTTTTCCATGTAAAGGGGTTAGGATTCGATTTTTTAAATTTGTTTTAAATCCTTCACGTTTTATCAAGAATCAAATTCAAAACTTTCCCGGGATAATTACACACAAAAACCGATCAAAAAAGAAACCCCAATCTCATTAGATCAATATCTCTGACTAAAAAATTTGAAACAACAAGAGTCAACTGTTTAAATGGGGAAAAAACACACGACTTGCAAAAAAGGGTAACTGAAAACACAAGCGTTACACCTACCCAAAACCCCACCCGCGACCTAAACCCACCCGCACAATAATTGGAAAAAAACCCCCACCAACATATGGCTAAAAAACCCGGAATATTCATGCTCATCGTTTCATCATGTACCTGAGCGCGTTTCCGTTGGCCCCCTCCTATATCTATCCTACCAAAAACCCCTGATCCATACGGTCATAAAATGATGCTAAAGTGAGCGAACGGGTGGTGGACGCCTGGGATACTGGATGCCGGAAACTCTTGTCGCTCCGGGGTCCTTTCACTGTCGGGTAGATACCCTGCAGAAATCATCAGCCGCGGCCCCCTTAGGGGCAGAACCTGGGGTCCCTATCTCTACCCACCCAAATAATGGGTCGGCAAAATAAAATGCCTGAAGCCAATCCTAATCTCAAAAAGCTTTGAAGCCGGACCCTCGTTAAACCTGTGGCCATAGTTTCAAACACCTCAAATTCTCACTAAACCCAGTGATTTAGGGTCCCATATCTAATCAGCCCATGACCTCCTCTCGTGCCCGGTTAAATGGCCATGCTAAGACACTAGCCATGTTCATGTTACCCCCTCAACCCAAAAACACACAAAAAAACAGATTGACCCTTTTTCCCTTTATTTCACCCGACTTCCACCAACCAAGATAAAAACCCCTTAAGAACATACCTGAAAAGGGGCCCGAACAGATGATATCAAATTTGTTTTCGCAAACAGACGATCAAAATAGTACCCCAAAACCTACCCACTCCCCCAACCAAAACAAAATTCCCTTTTGATCAAAATAGCCCCTCATCCCTGTCATGAACTCAGATCACACCTCCTCCGCTGTAAAAAACCCACTAGAAACGGAAAACTAAAGGGATGGACATCTCAAACCACCCCCCTTAAACTGAACAAAAACTGGTTCCCCTCACGAAAGCACCTTTCCCCTTTTTTAACATTAATTAAACTCAACCACAAGCTCGCGTTTTCGCCCCAAAGACAACAACCAAAACCCTTCCCCTTTCCCTACAACTGCCAACCCTATCCCTAGCACCATATGAGCTAACCACCCCCAAAACAATAGTTTTGATACCAAAGAAATTTATTATTTTTTTTTTCTAACTTCGTCCACCTGGGTTTTAAACCCCCTTTAACTGTAAAGGGGGTGCCCTTTTTTCGTGGAATTCCAATATTCCCCCTTCGGGGCCCTCATAAAATACCTCTCCCCCCCATGGGCTGAACATGATTTTTGAAAGGGTCGACCTTGAATTTTTTTGAACCCCCCCTAAAATTTACCCGCCCCAAATCTGATTTGACCTGTTTGAAAAAAACCCGGGGGGTTTCCGAAAAAATGAAAAGTTTATTTTTAATTTTTTACGCCCCAAATTTGGGGTTAAATTTTTATTATTTTTTTTTTTAAAGGGGTTTTTTTTGGCCCCCCATTTTTCCCCCCATAAGAAATCTACTTACTCATCGGGACACCCTTTTTGTATCTACCCCCCCTCATACCCCACACCTATCTATCTTAGCCCCCTTAAAATCTTGCATTTTTTTGGTTTTAAACTCTCCTAAGGGTTTTTTTAAACCCGCACTACCCTTTTTTCCCCAAAAAAACTTTGGGGGACCCCCTCGACCGGGGGGGGGTAAAACTTTAAAAAGGGAAATTTAATTCCTGCCGGGACGCTAAGTCCAGTTAAATTGCAAAACTCTCGAGAGTCCCAATTCAACACCGATTTTTTACCCATGATTGCCCCATACAGACGTTCCCAAAAAAAGGGGTTTTGGTTTTGGGGGGAACCATTGTAAAAACTCTACAAGTGCCCTTAGACAAACCGTGCTAGAACAACGAGACCTAAGGTTTTGGGGAAAAGCTCCCCTCAAGTGGGTAGGTTTTTTCAGGGTCCTCCAAAACAATGGATGGAAAGGGAAAACCAATGCCTTTGCAGGGGGGAATATTTCTAAGAAAACAACCGAAACCGGCCCAAATGGGAAAGGTGCCGCTGGCTATGAGTCCAGCCAAACGCGGCTCCACATTCAAGGGGAAAGGGGGGAAAAAAGGAAAAACGAGCCCCCATTCCGGCACCTTCAAGGGTTTAAAAAGGGGTACAGAGGGGGTGAGGTTTGAAATGACTTCGCCCCTGTCATCACGACCTGAAATTGACAAGATTTTTGAAGCGATCATATAATTGGGAAATTTTTTCCAAAATTTTTTTTTTGGGAA
>CAMTDV010000282.1:0-34135 GCA_947069175.1 Scalesia atractyloides
ATCCTAAAAAGAACTAGAAAAATAACCACCCATTATTTGCGTTCCGATATTCAAAAAATGAGTTGTCACACCGCCCAATCTTAACCTTCTTGTCATTTTATTAGTTAAGGTGATGTTATGCAAAACATGTGTGCTTGCTAACTAGGGTGGTACATGTGATTGAAAGATAAAAGATAAATCATATCGCCGGAAGAATGATGAATAATTAATTAATTAATTAAGGTGGTGGCATGTAAGATGTGTCTCCGGAAGAATGATGACTAATTAATTAATTAATTAATTAAGGTGGTGCCATGTAAGATGTGTCTTGCTAATTAGGGTGAAACATGTGATTGAAAGATAGAAGATAAATCATGTGATAGAAGGAACCATGATTAGTTAGTTAATTAATTAAGGTGGTGTCATGCAAAATGTTTGTGCTTACTAGCTAGGTAGGTACATGTGATTGGAAGATAGAAGATAGATAATGTGATTGAAGGAATCATATGTAATGTCAAATTTCTTTTTAATCCACAAACTAAAAAACCTGAACACTATATTGCGGGTCATGGTAAGTTTGTTATATAAATTCTAACTCCGAGTATATCTCTATTTATCAATATATCTTGCTAGCTAAGAATTTGAGGTTGAAATATCATGTGGCCCAAGATCATGCGAGTGCTAATTTGTTTACTCCTATTTGTAACTCAAGATCGTTATACCACTCGCAAAGAGTTACAAAGATCATGTCTAAGATTAATCATCATCAAGTTGATAACCAAGGTTTTCCACAGGTGGCTTATGGGCTACACAAAAGCGGCCCATTTGCTACTAGTAAGCAAGGTTTAGGGCAAGCGACTTATGTTCTAGACAAAAGTGGCTCATCTCCTCGTGGTGGTGGGCATTGAGCAAGGTTTTCCGCATGTGGCTTATGGGCAACACAAAGGCGACCCATCTCCTCCTGGTCATGGGCGTTATCATTTATATGATCCACGTCACCCACCTACCTCAAAATAGTGGGATCTAAATAAAATTTTGTAGTGATGGTTCTGCCATCTTATCAATCTATCTATCTAAATAAACCTTTATAGTTTTTCGTATCCTTTTAGCTACACATATTCTATTTAGTCCAAATACAATAGTGTCGAAAAAAAAATAATTTTATTTCCAATCATTCTTTCTACTTTATGTTAAACTAGGATAAGTACCCGTGTGTTGCACGGTTTAGCAATTAAACATCTTCTAAATACTAAATAAATAACAAACTGAATTTATCGTTTCAAATAAATAACGGTAAATAGTATAATATGATTACAAATCTCTCAAAACTTTTTTTACACCACATTGGATTTAGATTTTTTATTTATAACATTCTCATCCTTATAATTTATCACTCAAAGTAAATATTAACATGAATGAAATACAATTATAAGTCACAAACCTAGCTATAAATAATTCATAACTTTCTAAACATAGGAAACCAAAGTGTTTTGCTTGATCTTTGATAGTCCAAAATCACTGAACTGCAAAAAAAAACAAATAATTACACACTAAAGAATCGACACGCTTGGAATAGTAGATCCGCATTTTTTTTTTCCAACATAAAATATCTCATAAACACGATAACCTACACTTGTGCATATACCCATGAACCGACATTAATCTATCTCCCATATTAGACACAGATTCATAGAAAAAAAAGATAGTTATAATAAAATTTACTAAATTGATGTTAATACAAACAAATTAATGAATAACAAGTTATATTAACGTATAACCTTTAACCAGCTCTATTGGGTGTTGATAAATCACTAAAAGAAACATTTTGAGATTCAAATTCTTCACCCTGCAAAGCATTTTAATATTTATGTCATCTAAATGTGAACATAATATATGGAAATACAAATATATATATATATATATATATATATATATATATATATATATATAAATAAGCAAAAAATATCAAGAAAAATAAAACTTATGTTCTAGTGATGAAGGTATTGACGGATCATTTTTTACTTTATGGATAGTCATCAGGAGATTTTTTTTATCATAACCAGATATCTAATAAATGCAAGGTTAAATTTGTCAAACTGAAAGATAAAAATAAATAAATAAATAAACAAAAAATATACTTGTTTTATCATCACTAGATGTATGAAAAGTTGCAAACCAAAACATGTTTAAAACTTGGATCATTTAAACCCTGAGTAAATTGCACAAAACATCATTTATATTTCCTCAAACTTGTAGGTTCCAGCCTTAATGTTTAAAAGTTGCTAAAAACAACCTTTAAGTTTATTTTTGTTGCGGGTTCAATCCTTTACAGCTAACCATGTTATTTTCTTCAGTTAAGTTCCCTCACATGCATAACATGTGAGGGTATATTCGTCATTTTGGTTGATCTTCCACCCACTTCAATTATAAAAAAAAAGAATATTTAAGTTTTAACCTAGTTTAAACAAAGTTTGGTAAAACGTACGCGACTACAGAGGAGCACGATTACCGTTTGATAGTGTTTAAGTCTAACTTGCGGCGTCCTAAGCGTCACCAGTTGCTGGATCCGACTACTGAACACGGTGTTACGAAGTTCTCTGATTTGACGGCATCGGAGTTCCGTGAGAGGTATCTATGGTTGAAGAGTCGTTTGTCGTTTCCGTCTGATGCGAATAAGGCGCCGATTCTTCCAACTGATGATAATCCTGAAGAGTTTGATTGGCATGATCAAAATCTGTGTTAATCTTAACAGCTTAGTGGGCTAGCTTAACAAGATTCCTATCTTAATTCCGGGTTCGCCGGAATCCGGCGAAGTCGCTGGCGAAGAAGACCGGAAAAGAGGGTGTTTGGTTTTTAAAAGTTTGGTTTTATTGCACATTAGTCTCTGCGGTTAGAATTGTTTAAAATAGGTTAAACCTTAAATATATTTTTTTCTTATAATTGATGTGGGTGGACGATCAACAAAAATGGCGAATATACCCTCACATGTTATGCATGTGAGGGAACTTAACTGAAGAAAATAACGTGGTTAGCTGTAAAGGATTGAACCCGTAACAAAAATAAACTTAAAGGCTGTTTTTAACAACTTTTAAACATTAAGCCTGAAACCTGCAAGTTTGAGGAAACATAAATGATGTTTTATGCAATTTACTCTTTAAACCCTCCACTTACTTCTTCATAAGTAAGTAAAGTTTAAATTTAAAATCTTTAAAAAGTTTTGGAATAGCTATGAACTGACTTCATAAGTATGACAAAAGACATATGAGTTGACGTCATAACTTTTAAAACTTAAAAAATAGGTAATATAAATTTAAAAACTGTTAAATGACTTCATAATGAAAATTTAGACACATTTATAAATTTATAAACAATGTTATTTGCTAAATTTAAATTAAATTATGATAGACTTGAAACTAAATTCTAACTGAAAATTTATTTTAAGTTTTAAAACTGTTTCAACTAGATCAAAAATATGAAGTTTGATCCGTATTTATAACATGCAAGTTTTATAAACTACAGTTAAAACAAATTGATTGACTAAATAATTAGGACCATGCTATTCACACACCCTTCAACTTATTTTCACACCCTAAAGCGCTAATCTTTGGCCAAAGCTCAGCGCTTCAAGAAATACTCAGCGCTTTGGCCAAAGCTCGGCGTTTTGGTGGTTTTTTATTTTTTTTAAATTCGATTTTAGTTCAAAAACACACCTATACTTCAGGGTAATACCTAGCGCTTTGGTCATTTTATGAAGTATATGGTTTATACGGCACGTTCTAGATAAGTTCGTTTACGTGTATTGCCCATGTCTTATATTTCTTATAAATAAAAGGTCAAATGTTTTAAAAAATATATGAAGTTGTGTTTTGTTGGTTTAGGCACTTTAAATTTTTGAATAGTTAACTAGACATGTTATGTCTAGGTATTGTGTTAGTAACAACACTGTAAAAATGTATATGTTTTAGTTTATTATCCAGTCATTTTGGGTGTGTTTTTATTGTAATTATGTTGTATAGTGTCTTGCAGGTTAAACATGTGGTAAATGAGTAAAAATGAGCTTTAAAGAAGAGGATTGGAGCACACGGTTGAAGCGAGGAAAAGAAAGAGATGTGCTAGAAAAGTAGTTCCCTCGCGCCACGCAGGGGAGGAGAAGAAATACCCAACGACACGCGGGGGTGTTAAATGCCAAAATTGCCCTCGTTATTTTACAAGCGTTGCGTGCCGCGACACATTAATCAAGATCCCCCGCGACACGCGGGGTAAATTAAAATCAAGAAAGTTGGGATTTCGACATAATTGTGTTTGGAGGCTAAGCAAATACCCACATTCGATCATAGACGAACGAGTGGCTCCCCGTAGGCGATATTCACCCTGCAATCAAGTATTCTTGGTGTTTCTTCATGCAAGATCATTCCAGAATATATGTTTGTAATAACATTTGACTTGCTTTTGTTGACTATATGAATTTTAGATGTTTTGTTTTACATGACTCGACCCGATCCGACCCACTATGGACCGATTTTTTTTTAAATAGTAGGGGCCTAAAATCCTTAAACTTTCTTTTTTAACTTTTATTATAGATAAATTTATGTTTATTTTTAATATTAAAATACTAGAAATATACAAATATAGAAAAAAAAAGATTGAAACGACTTTAAGCCTCTACAAAGGCTATAAGGCTCAAAACCTCTACAAAGTCTGAAACGGCTCTAAGCCTCTACAACCATTTTTAACATGTGACGAGCAATGGCTGGTTCATTTTGAAGAGGCTTCTAAAGATGTTTTAGTGGCATGGTATTCCGTGAGGCAGCTTAGGAAGACGCTTCAAGTGGCTATTTTTGAAAAATTGACCAGTCAATGGCCGATTTCGTTATTTTCCTTATATATTATTTATTTATTCGGTTTAACCATTTTATTATATTAATTAGTTTTAATAAGTATTTTTAAACGTATTCTATTTTTCTCGTATAACTTATAATATATAATGTTTTGTTAGATTTCTAGTACACCATGTTATTTTTATCTGCTTTTTTACGTAACTTTTATTTCAGATATAATATATTTTCACCTCTTTTATTTATGAATTTGCTTTCATATTTCTTAAAGCTCAGTTTCACTACATTGTAACGACTTCTTAAATTCTGAATGCTCCGTTGCCAGTTGTGATCCTAATAAGAACTAGAAAAATACCCCATTATTTGCGTTCCGATATTCAAAAAATGAGTGGTCACACTGCCCAATCTTAACCTTCTTGTCATCTTATTAGTTAAGGTGGTGTTATGCAAAACATGTGTGCTTGCTAACTAGGGTGGTACATGTGATTGAAAGATAAAAAATAAATTATGTGGCTTGAAGAATCATGACTAATTAATTAATTAATTAGTCATCGTTCTTCGGGAATTAATTAGTCATCGTTCTTCGAGCCACATGATTTATCTTTTATCTTTCAGTCACATGTAAGATAGTCACATGTAAGATGTGTCTGTTTGCTAATCAGGGTGAAACATGTGATTGAAAGATAAAAGATAAATCATGTGATAGAAGGAACCATGATTAGTTAGTTAGTTAATTAATTAAGGTGGTGTCATGCAAAATGTTTGTGCTTACTGACTAGCTAGGTACATGTGATTGGAAGATAGAAGATATATAATGTGATTGAAGGAATCATATGTAATGTCATATTTCTTTTTAATCCACAAAGTAAAAAACGTGAACACTGTATTGCGGGTCATGGTAAGTTTGTTATATAAATTCTAACTCCGAGTATATCTCTATTATCAATATATCTTGCTAGCTAAGAATTTGAGGTTGAAATATCATGTGGCCCAAGATCATGCGAGTGCTAATCTGTTTACTCCTATTTGTAACTCAAGATCGTTATACGACTCGTGCATCAAGAGTTGCAAAGATCATGTCTAAGATTAATCATCATCAAGTTGATAACCAAGGTTTTCCACAGGTGGCTTATGGGCTACACAAAAGCCGCCCATTTGCTACTGGTACGCAAGGTTTAGGGCAAGCGACTTATGTTCTAGACAAAAGTGTGGTGGGCATTTAGCAAGGTTTTCCGCAGGTGGCTTATGGGCAACACAAAGGCGACCCATCTCCTCCTGGTCATGGGCGTTATCATTTATATGATCCACGTCACCCACCTACCTCAAAATAGTGGGATCTAAATAAAATTTTGTAGTGATGGTTCTGCCATCTTATCAATCTATCTATCTAAATAAACCTTTATAGTTTTTCGTATCCTTTTAGCTACACATATTCTATTTAGTCCAAATACAATAGTGTCGAAAAAAAATAATTTTATTTCCAATCATTCTTTCTACTTTATGTTTAACTAGGATAAGTACCCGTGTGTTGCACGGTTTAGCAATTAAACATCTTCTAAATACTAAATAAATAACAAACTGAATTTATCGTTTCAAATAAATAACGGTAAATAGTATAATATGATTACAAATCTCTCAAAACTTCTTTTTACACCACATTGGATTTAGATTTTTTATTTATAACATTCTCATCCTTATAATTTATCACTCAAAGTAAATATTAACATGAATGAAATACAATTATAAGTCACAAACCTAGCTATAAATAATTCATAACTTTCTAAACATAGGAAACCAAAGTGTTTTGCTTGATCTTTGATAGTCCAAAATCACTGAACTGCAAAAAAAAACAAATAATTACACACTAAAGAATCGACACGCTTGGAATAGTAGATCCGGATTTTTTTTTCCAACATAAAATATCTCATAAACACGATAACCTACACTTGTGCATATACCCATGAACTGACATTAATCTATCTCCCATATTAGACACAGATTCATAGATAAAAAAGATAGTTATAATAAAATTTACTAAATTGGTGTTAATACAAACAAATTAATGAATAACAAGTTATATTAACGTATAACCTTTAACCAGCTCTATTGGGTGTTGAGAAATCACTAAAAGAAACATTTAGAGATTCAAATTATTCACCCTGCAAAGCATTTTAATATTTATGTCATCTAAATGTGAACATAATATATGGAAATACAAATATATATATATATATATATATATATATATATAAAGCAAAAAATATGATACTTCAAGAAAAATAAAACTTATGTTCTAGTGATGAAGGTATTGATGGATCATTTTTTACTTTATGGATAGTCATCAGGAGATTTTTTTTTATCATAACCAGATATCTAATAAATGCAAGGTTAAATTTGTCAAACTGAAAAAATAAATAAATAAATAAACAAAAAATATACTTGTTTTATGATCACTAGATATATGAAAAGTTGCAAACCAAAACATGTTTAAAACTTGGATCATTTAAACCCTCCACTTACTTCTTCATAAGTAAGTAAAGTTTAAATTTAAAATCTTTTAAAAAGTTTTGGAATAGCTATGAACTGACTTCATAAGTATGACAAAAGACATATGAGTTGACGTCATAACTTTTAAAACTTAAAAAATAGGTAATATAAATTTAAAAACTGTTAAATGACTTCATAATGAAAATTTAGACACATTTATAAATTTATAAACAATGTTATTTGCTAAATTTAAATTAAATTATGATAGACTTGAAACTAAATTCTAACTGAAAATTTATTTTAAGTTTTAAAACTGTTTCTACTAGATCAAAAATATGAAGTTTGATCCGTATTTATAACATGCAAGTTTTATAAACTACAGTTAAAACAAATTGATTGACTAAATAATTAGGACCATGCTATTCACACACCCTTCAACTTATTTTCACACCCTAAAGCGCTAATCTTTGGCCAAAGCTCAGCGATTCAAGATGATACTCAGCGCTTTGGCCAAAGCTCGGCGTTTTGGTGGTTTTTCATTTTTTTAAGTTCGATTTTAGTTCAAAAAAACACCTATACTTCAGGGTAATACCCAGCGCTTTGGTCATTTTATGAAGTATATGGTCTATACGGCACGTTCCAGATAAGTTTGGTTACGTGTATTGCCCATGTCTTATATTTCTTATAAATAACAGGTCAAATGTTTTAAAAAATATATGAAGTTGTGTTTTGTTGGTTTAGGCACTTTAAATTTTTGAATAGTTAACTAGACATGTTATGTCTAGGTATTGTGTTAGTAACAACACTGTAAAAATGTATATGTTTTAGTTTATTATCCAGTCATTTTGGGTGTGTTTTTATTGTAATTATGTTGTATAGTGTCTTGCAGGTTAAACATGTGGTAAATGAGGAAAAATGAGCTTTAAAGAAGAGGATTGGAGCACACGGTTGAAGCGAGGAAAAGAAAGAGATGTGCTAGAAAAGTAGTTCCCTCGCGCCACGCAGGGGAGGAGAAGAAATACCCAACGACACGCGGGGGTGTTAAATGCCAAAATTGCCCTCGTTATTTTACAAGCGCTGCGTGCCGCGACACATTAACCAAGATCCCCCGCGACACGCGGGGTAAATTAAAATCAAGAAAGTTGGGATTTCGACATAATTGTGTTTGGAGGCTAAGCTAATACCCACATTCGATCATAGACGAACGAGTGGCTCCCCATAGGCGATATTCACCCTGCAATCAAGTATTCTTGGTGTTTCTTCATGCAAGATCATTCCAGAATATATGTTTGTAATAACATTTGACTTGCTTTTGTTGACTATATGAATTTTAGATGTTTTGTTTTACATGACTCGACCCGATCCGACCCACTATGGACCGAATTTTTTTTAAATAGTAGGGGCCCAAAATCCTTAAACTTTCTTTTTTAACTTTTATTATAGATAAATTTATGTTTATTTTTAATATTAAAATACTAGAAATATACAAATATTGAAAAAAAAAAAAAAGATTGAAACGACTTTAAGCCTCTACAAAGGCTATAAGGCTCAAAACCTCTACAAAGTCTGAAACGGCTCTAAGCCTCTACAACCATTTTTAACATGTGACGAGCAATGGCTGGTTCATTTTGAAGAGGCTTCTAAAGATGTTTTAGTGGCATAGTATTCCGTGAGGCAGCTTAGGAAGACGCTTCAAGTGGCTATTTTTGAAAAATTGACCAGTCAATGGCCGATTTCGTTATTTTCCTTATATATTATTTATTTATTCGGTTTAACCATTTTATTATATTAATTAGTTTTAATAAGTATTTAATGTTTTGTTAGATTTCTAGTACACCATGTTATTTTTATCTGCTTTTTTACGTAATTTTTATTTCAGATATAATATATTTTCACCTCTTTTATTTATGAATTTGCTTTCATATTTCTTAAAGCTCAGTTTCACTACATTGTAACGACTTCTTAAATTCTGAATACTCCGTTGCCAGTTGTGATCCTAAAAAGAACTAGAAAAATAGACCGTTATTTGCGTTCCGATATTCAAAAAATGAGTGGTCACACTGCCCAATCTTAACCTTCTTGTCATCTTATTAGTTAAGGTGGTGTTATGCAAAACATGTGTGCTTGCTAACTAGGGTGGTACATGTGATTGAAAGATAAAAGATAAATTATGTGGCCTGAAGAATCATGACTAATTAATTAATTAATTAGTCATCGTTCTTCGGGCCACATGATTTATCTTTTATCTTTCAGTCACATGTAAGATGTGTCTGCTTGCTAATTAGGGTGAAACATGTGATTGAAAGATAAAAGATAAATCATGTGATAGAAGGAACCATGATTAGTTAGTTAGTTAATTAATTAAGGTGGTGTCATGCAAAATGTTTGTGCTTACTGACTAGCTAGGTACATGTGATTGGAAGATAGAAGATATATAATGTGATTGAAGGAATCATATGTAATGTCATATTTCTTTTTAATCCACAAAGTAAAAACGTGAACACTGTATTGCGGGTCATGGTAAGTTTGTTATATAAATTCTAACTCCGAGTATATCTCTATTTATCAATATATCTTGCTAGCTAAGAATTTGAGGTTGAAATATCATGTGGCCCAAGATCATGCGAGTGCTAATCTGTTTACTCCTATTTGTAACTCAAGATCGTTATACGAATCGTGCATCAAGAGTTGCAAAGATCATGTCTAAGATTAATCATCATCAAGTTGATAACCAAGGTTTTCCACAGGTGGCTTATGGGCTACACAAAAGCCGCCCATTTGCTACTGGTAAGCAAGGTTTAGGGCAAGCGACTTATGTTCTAGACAAAAGTGTGGTGGGCATTTAGCAAGGTTTTCCGCAGGTGGCTTATGGGCAACACAAAGGCGACCCATCTCCTCCTGGTCATGGGCGTTATCATTTATATGATCCACGTCACCCACCTACCTCAAAATAGTGGGATCTAAATAAAATTTTGTAGTGATGGTTCTGCCATCTTATCAATCTATCTATCTAAATAAACCTTTATAGTTTTTCGTATCCTTTTAGCTACACATATTCTATTTAGTCCAAATACAATAGTGTCGAAAAAAAATAATTTTTTTCCAATCATTCTTTCACTTTATGTTTAACTAGGATAAGTACCCGTGTGTTGTACGGTTTAGCAATTAAACATCTTCTAAATACTAAATAAATAACAAACTGAATTTATCGTTTCAAATAAATAACGGTAAATAGTATAATATGATTACAAATCTCTCAAAACTTTTTTTACACCACATTGGATTTAGATTTTTTATTTATAACATTCTCATCCTTATAATTTATCACTCAAAGTAAATATTAACATGAATGAAATACAATTATAAGTCACAAACCTAGCTATAAATAATTCATAACTTTCTAAACATAGGAAACCAAAGTGTTTTGCTTGATCTTTGATAGTCCAAAATCACTGAACTGCAAAAAAAAACAAATAATTACACACTAAAGAATCGACACGCTTGGAATAGTAGATCCGCATTTTTTTTCCAACATAATATATCTCATAAACACGATAACCTACACTTGTGCATATACCCATGAACTGACATTAATCTATCTCCCATATTAGACACAGATTCATAGAAAAAAAAGATAGTTATAATAAAATTTACTAAATTGATGTTAATACAAACAAATTAATGAATAACAAGTTATATTAACGTATAACCTTTAACCAGCTCTATTGGGTGTTGATAAATCACTAAAAGAAACATTTTGAGATTCAAATTCTTCACCCTGCAAAGCATTTTAATATTTATGTCATCTAAATGTGAACATAATATATGGAAATACAAATATATATATATATATATATATATATAAAAGTAAAAAATATGATACTTCAAGAAAAATAAAACTTATGTTCTAGTGATGAAGGTATTGATGGATATTTTTTACTTTATGGATAGTCATCAGGAGATTTTTTTTATCATAACCAGATATCTAATAAATGCAAGGTTAAATTTGTCAAACTGAAAGATAAAAATAAATAAATAAATAAACAAAAAATATACTTGTTTTATCATCACTAGATATATGAAAAGTTGCAAACCAAAACATGTTTAAAACTTGGATCATTTAAACCCTCCACTTACTTCTTCATAAGTAAGTAAAGTTTAAATTTAAAATCTTTAAAAAGTTTTGGAATAGCTATGAACTGACTTCATAAGTATGACAAAAGACATATGAGTTGACGTCATAACTTTTAAAACTTAAAAAATAGGTAATATAAATTTAAAAACTTTTAAATGACTTTATAATGAAAATTTTGACACATTTATAAATTTATAAACAATGTTATTTGCTAAATTTAAATTAAATTATGATAGACTTGAAACTAAATTCTAACTGAAAATTTATTTTAAGTTTTAAAACTGTTTCTACTAGATCAAAAATATGAAGTTTGATCCGTATTTATAACATGCAAGTTTTATAAACTACAGTTAAAACAAATTGTGACTAAATAATTAGGACCATGCTATTCACACACCCTTCAACTTATTTTCACACCCTAAAGCGCTAATCTTTGGCCAAAGCTCAGCGCTTCAAGATAATACTCAGCGCTTTGGCCAAAGCTCGGCGTTTTGGTGGTTTTTTATTTTTTTAAATTTGATTTTAATTCAAAAAGACACCAATACTTGTCTAATGTTGACGTATTTTGTTATCACACGTCATTTTATGAAGTATATGGTCTATACGGCACGTCTCGGATAAGTTGGTTACGTATATTACTGTATTCCATGTTTTCATGTGATTATGTTTTGACTTCACTTGTAGTCCAACGTGTAGTTTTGTATGTATATGCGTCCTACCGGATTAGTACTTGACGTATTTTGTCATTAAATGTCGTATTACGACGTGTAGTCACTATTGTTCCGTACTATCGCGTATTTTGGCCGTACGGGTCGTGTCAATGACATTCAGTATCATGACGTTTATTGTCTGTAAGTGCCGCTACTATCATTTTTTGTGATAATGTGTCAGCAGTCTATATGTCTGAAAATCCGGTTCAACATCAACGCACTAAACATGTCGAAATCAACATTCATTTTGTCCGGGAGAAAGTTCGTATAGGGGATATCCGAGTTCTTCATGTTCCTGTTGACTACCAATATGCAGACATCTTCACAAAGGGCCTTCCAAAGTAACCGTTTAATCCATTCAAGGCCAGTCTGTGCAGTCGTCCTTCTACCGCTCAGACTGTGGGGGCGTATTAACGACATATATTCTCTAATTCAGGAATATATATGATTTGTAAGTATGTATATTATTATTAATATTTCTTTTATATAGTTTCCTAGTACAGCTGATAGTTTGTTAAGATTTGTGTGTATATATATTATTTTGATTTGATACGTAATGGGGCATCGAATATTTTAGATTTACACCTACCCCACCTAGTTAATTTATTTTTTTAATTTTGGTAATATATTTATAAAATTAAAATTAAATATTAATTCAAACATTACATTAAAAAAACCAACCTAATATTAAAAAAAAAACTCCTAGTCTTCATCCGGCGTATCGTCGTTGGGTTCGTTTTGTGTGTTGTTCCAAATGTAGTCCCTCAAGTCCGCTTGTAGGTTGTGATGTGTGTACTCGTTACGTAGAGAGAATCCGTTTAAATCTTCTTGTTCTGCACTCACTGGAACAGAATTCCCGTTAGGCTTGTTTTCGTCGTAGTCACAGATCGCTCTACCATCGTCTTCGATGATCATGTTATGCAACAAGATACAAGCATACATAATGTATCACAACCTTTTTGGTGTAAAAGAACGTGCTGGATATTCAATGATATGCCACTTTTTTGTGACGACGTTTCTTCCTCTTCCTCTTCCTCCTCCTCCTCCATGATCATATGTACTGCGTGTAATGAAGTTCGCAAAAAATAATTCGCCCTCACCCGAAGATGATGAACACCACGATGAAGAAGAAGAAGAAGACATGCCTAGATTTTTTAAAATAATATGGTTGTGTATGAAAAAATTGAGAGAGATTGAAAAGATTTGGGTTAAAAGTGGGGGAATAAAGGGTATATATTTATAAAGGGGGGAATAAAAGATTTATAAAACAAAATTGATTTTTTTTAAATAACGGCTACTAGCCTAACGGCTAGTTTTGTCTTTTCCACCCGTCCTCAACGTCTCCTAGCCGACGTCTGAGACGACGACGATTTACCCAGGATGGTGTTGGGGGCGTCACGGGCCAGGCCGAGCCTGGACGACCCCCACACTCACTAGCCTCACTAGATATCTGAAAAAGTTGAAAACCAAACATGTTTAAAACTTGGATCATTTAAACCCTCCACTTACTTCTTCATAAGTATGTAAAGTTTAAACTTAGAATCTTTAAAAAGTTTTGGAATAGTTATGAACTGACTTCATCAATATGACAAAAGACATATGAGTTGACGTCATAACTTTTAAAACTTAAAAAATAGGTAATATAAATTTAAAAACTGTTAAATGACTTCATAATGAAAATTTAGACACGTTTATAAATTTATAAACAATGTTATTTGCTAAATTTAAATTAAATTATGATAGACTTGAAACTAAATCCTATTGAAAATTTATTTTCAAGTTTTAAAACTGTTTTCTATGTAACGCCTCGCTTTTTCGCATACTTATTTAAGAAAATAAATATTTATATCATAATTCGGGGCGTTAAAACATAATAAAAATATATGTGTGTGTGTGTATATATATATACTATTAATTGTTATTCGTTATTCGTGTAACGCTTCGTATCTTCGTATTTCTATTTTAAAAATGCCCGTATCCGTATTCTAATTTTAGAAACCTTACATTCGTATTATAATTTCAATCTCACAACTCGAGGCATATTTTATACATATTTTTTATTCACACAACCGATTATTTAAATACGTATTTATACGCAAACCGACACAATTGTACGTATAAATACTTATACGCACATCCTCAATACTTGAATTATACTTTTATACTTTTTATATACTCAATTACATAATATATACTCAAGAAATACCAAAAAATATACCAATCATCTTTTCTATATCATCAATCCACTTCCACCTTCTTTAACCAATCATATTTGTCACACCCTGACCCGCGGCGGAATAAAAGTCGGGGCATAATTGGGTTATCACCAAAGCTCATGATATTTACTAATATGTTTCATATTTATTAAAGTCAAAATTACATTCCAAATAATCCAAACATGTCCATACAATACAAAGAAAATAACCAAACAAAATAATTCCAAACTCTAAATCATTTTATTCTTCTAGTCCAATCCTATGTGTTTCTGGCTGCAGCGGGTTCACCTGTATCATGTGTAAAAATGGGGGTTTTTGGGTCAACATAAGTTGGCGAGTGAACCTTGTTAGATAAACATTTATTATTGATTTACTTGTTAGTTTATCAATGAAAAATTGTGCATAATCATAAATGAGCAAATGTAAATAATCAAGCAGTAGCAATAGCAATCACAACTATAACATACAATAACATATGATAGCATACATTAACATACCAACATCATACGATAAATAACATGAATGAAACTGTGCGATCAAGGCTCAATCAAACGGAGCCGATCGTATTGCATGTACTGATAATGATAAATGTCTGTGCGATCAAGGCTCAATCAAACGGAGCCGGTCGTATGTTGGCACGCCAGGTTCACGCTCATAATGTAATGGGGAACTTGTTCAACGCTCATAATGTAATGGGGAGCGGCGGCCTATGAAATTGCATGTACTGAAAATAATAAATTGAATCTAACAATAACCACACAAACAGTTGAAACAAGCTGAATACACATGTTCATGATATGATGTATGCACAATGATTTAAATATAATATATAGCAAGACACATGATACACCCCAAAACGTGATTAAAACGGGAAATTTGTAAAGATTCACTCACATTGGGTGCGTTTGATTGGAGATGGTGAGATGCGCACGAGTTGTAAGAGCGGAACAACGAGAATTAACTAACCTAAATAATAACGGAAAATATAGTAAATGAATGGATTTTATTAAGGATTTTAATAGAATTTTTAGATATATTTTTACGAGTTTAAGGCTATTTCCTATCTTTAAAACATTATTTTTAAGTATTTTTAATTGATTTTTTAATTAAATTAAATAATTAAAAATATAAAAATATGTTGACTTTTTGGGTTGACCGTTGACTTTTTGACTTTGACTGTTTGACCGGTTTATTGTGTGACTGAAATGCGCTGGGTGAGGCTCGAACTCGTGACCTCCCGTACGCGTGCACGCAGCTCTACCAACTGAGCTACGTGTCTAACCCGAAATAATTCTGTTTTTAATTATACTTATATATTAACTCAATTTATCCAAAATCCTTTTATTTCAAAAACATTTTAATTCGTCGAACCGGTGCCACTAACAGGTCTCGAACCCGGGACCTATGCTTTAACGTTACACACAGTCCACCGCTGGACTGTGTGTCTAAATTGGTTAATATACAAATTTTATTATACTTAACAACTAACGGAGTTAACCCGGTTCAGTTTTAAACAAAAAGGCATTTTATTACATAGAGGGTGCGTGTATCAGGGATCGAACTCGGGACGTATGCGTGTTTTTGTTCGCACACAGTCCACCGCTGGACTGTGTGTCTAACCCGTTCAAAATACCAATTTTAATTATTCTTATATTGTTAGCGCAGTTCATCTTCTTCGTTGGTTTTTACAGACCGCAGATTACACCATTATATTATGTTAATTCGATTGTTAAACATTGCACAGACTAATATGAGATAGCAGAGATGATAATTAGAAGTAAACATACCGGTGAACGATTTATTACAGAATTCCGGCAAGGCGTCGGTCTCTGTTTTTATGAACTTCAACTGAGCAAATCAATTAATCGTTTTGATTAGCTAATCATGGAATTGAAGTGCTAAACAAACGTTAACAGTGTGTTTGAAGGTCCTTACCGTTTCACAGACGAAAATAAAGATTTCCAGAAATTTTTCGGCGAACTGGAATTATCCGATAACGGCGTCTGAATTCGATTTCAAGTGAAAGGTTTTAGTTAGAAATAGCTTAACAATTGTTAGACTACGACGGTATTGAAGGACTTACCGTTTTGATGAAGAATACGGTTTTCCGGCGAACTTGCAGAAATTTCCGGCGAATAAAATAAACTTCTCCGGTGGACTGTAAAGTGTGCGGAAATGTAATTGGAGGTTTGTGGAATGTTTCTGAGTCGTGAAAGAGTACAAAGATGGAAGTAAAACTGGAATTGAAGATTTTCGGTTATAAAAACCGATCCACTTCTAGAATTCAAGTTCATTCAAGGCAACTTGATTAAAAACGTCGGTATATCAGTTATACTCATTGAACCGTGAGTATTCTGATCGCCTTTGCGCGTTTGATAACCGATTTCAGTTACAATTGGCGTAACCGATTGATTTACATTCGTCTATAAGATTTATTTGTTTCCTATAGATGACAGAAAACAAACAAGTGGCGGAGTGGTTAAGCGTGTGAGTGTTAAGTCTTTGGAGTTACAACCTGGCTGACCCGGGTTCGAGTCCCGGCAGCCCCATTTTATTTTTAATTGTTTTATTTATACTTTTTATCAATTATAACTTTTATGGTTTAGTTTGTTTATTAATTATGTATCATTAAAAATTAAAATAAACATAAATAGGCAACGACACATTTATAACTTGATATTCGATTACAAACGGAGCGGGTTTGGTAAAACCCGTTTTCGACAAATGTTACAGTATCCCCTACTTTTAGGAATTTCGTCCCGAAATTTAAGTAGTAGAAGTAGTAGGAAAAAGATGCGGGTATTTTTCACGCATTGAGTCTTCATGTTCCCAGGTAAACTCAGGTCCCCGTTTCGACTCCCAGCGTACCCTAACAATTGGAATGTGACTCCGTCGTAGACGTTTTTCTCCGAAATCCATGATTTCTACTGGTCTTTCAATAAAATGCATAGATTCATCAATCTGAATATCTTCCAGAGGAATGTGGAGGGTTTCATCAGCGAGGCACTTCTTCAAGTTTGATATGTGAAATGTGGGATGAATCCTGTTGAGTTCTTCTGGTAGATCAAGCTTATATGCTACAGGTCCTACTCTTTCGAGTATCTTGAAAGGTCCTACGTAGCGTGGTGCTAGCTTGCCTTTTTGACCAAAACGAACTACTCCCTTCCACGGTGATACTTTTAGAAGTACATGATCACCAATGTTAAACTCTAAAGGCTTCCGTCGTTTATCTGCATAACTCTTTTGACGACTCTGAGCCGCTAGAAGATTGTTTCGAATTTGATGGATCTTGTCTGTGGTTTCTTGAATCAATTCCGGACCAGTGATTTGAGCTTCCCCAATTTCGTGCCAACATACTGGAGATCGGCACTTACGACCATATAAGGCTTCAAAAGGTGCCATGCCGATGCTTGAATGATAGCTGTTGTTGTACGAAAATTCAACTAATGGGAGATGAGCGTCCCAATTTCCCTTGAAGTCTATGACACATGCTCGAAGCATATCTTCAAGAGTTTGAATGGTGCGTTCAGATTGACCATTAGTTTGAGGGTGATAGGCGGTACTGAGATCTAATCGCGTACCCATAGCGGCTTGTACAGCTTGCCATGTTCGTGAAGTGAAACGACCATCACGATCAGAAATAATGCTTAACGGTACTCCATGTCGGCTTACGATTTCGCTGATATAAATACGAGCTAGCTTTTTGTTCTTGAAATCTTCGCGGATAGGAATATAGTGAGCTGATTTTGTAAGTCGGTCAGTTATTACCCATATAGTGTCATACCCACCAGAAGTGCGAGGTAACCCGGTAATGAAGTCCATGGTTATATTTTCCCACTTCCATACAGGTATTTTAGGTTGGACCAGAAGTCCTGAGGGTCTTTGGTGTTCAGCTTTCACCTTGGAACATGTAAGGCACTTAGAAACAAAAACAGCAATATCCTTTTTCATTCCAGGCCACCAATAGGTATATCGTAGGTCTTGATACATCTTATCGGCTCCTGGGTGTATAGAGTATCGCGTTTTGTGAGCTTCATTCATAAGAATTTCACGAAGATTGTTGTGGTCAGGAATCCAGATACGATCTAGGTAGTACAGAATACCGTCAGATTTAGTTTCAATTTTAAGTTCAGCTCCACAGGACATCTCCTTTCACACATCATCTTCTGTTACTGAAACATGTTGGGCTTCTCGAATTTGATCCTTAATGTCAGTTATGATTTGCGAACATAGAAGACGAATGGAGTTTGCATAACCCTTTCGACTAAGTGCATCAGCCACCACATTTGCTTTGCCAGGGTGGTACCGAATTTCACAGTCGTAGTCATTTAGAAGTTCGACCCATCTTCGTTGCCTCATGTTTAACTCCTTTTGATTGAAGATATATTGAAGACTCTAGTGGTCAGTGTATATTTCACACTTAGTACCATAGAGATAATGTCTCCATATCTTAAGAGCGAACACAACGGCTCCAAGTTCCAGGTCATGGGTGGTGTAGTTCTTCTCATGCGTCTTGAGTTGTCTCGAAGCATAAGCTATAACTTTTCCTCTTTGCATCAAAACGCAGCCTAATCCTTGCCCTGACGCGTCGCAATAGACCACAAAATCATCACAACCTTCAGGAAGAGTGAGGATTGGTGCATCACAGAGTTTTTGTTTAAGGGTTTGGAAGGCTTCTTCTTGCTTGGGTCCCCATATGAAAGGTTTTCCCTTATGAGTTAAAGCCGTGAGTGGTACAGCAATGCGTGAGAAGTTTGAAATGAATCGACGATAATAACCAGCCAAACCAAGAAAAGATCTTACTTCAGTTGGTGTACGTGGCGCTTGCCATTCTTGTACCGCTTTGATCTTTGAGGGGTCGACATGTATTCCCTTGTCATTGACTACATGTCCGAGGAATTGCACCTCTTTTAACCAGAATTCGCATTTGGAGAATTTGGCGTAAAGCTTTTCATTCTCTAGAAGTGTAAGGATGAGTCGAAGATGACGCTCATGATCAGTTTTAGATTTTGAATAAATAAGAATGTCGTCGATGAAGACTATAACAAATCGATCAAGATAAGGTTTGCAGACTCTATTCATTAGGTCCATGAAGACTGCTGGAGCGTTGGTTAAACCAAATGGCATGACCATGAATTCATAATGACCATAACGAGTTCGGAATGCGGTCTTTGGGACGTCTTCTTCATGTACTCTAAGTTGATGATAACCAGATCGAAGGTCGATTTTTGAAAAGCAGCTGGCACCTTGAAGTTGGTCAAGAAGATCATCAATGCGAGGTAATGGATAGCGATTCTTGATTGTTAATTTGTTGAGCTCTCTGTAGTCGATGCACATACGAAACGATCCATCTTTCTTCTTTACAAAAAGGACAGGTGCACCCCAAGGCGATGAGCTAGGACGTATGAATCCCTTGTCAGTCAACTCTTGTAATTGACTGGCTAGCTCTTGCATTTCAGAGGGGGCTAACCTATAAGGAGACTTTGCAACTGGTGTAGCACCAGGTATAAGATCACTACGGAATTCGACTTCTCTAACTGAAGGAAGTCCTGAAATGTCGTCAGGAAAAACTTGCGGGAAATCTTTTACAACTGGAATGTCTTCAAGTTTCTTCTCCATGGTTCCCTTTTTGATGATATGAGCTAAAAACGCGACATAATTCTTGCGAAGATATTTTTGAGCTTGAAGACAAGACATTAAGCTGAGCCCTTTCGACGAGGTTTCTCCAAAGATTCGAAGAGTCTGACCGTTTGAAAGAGGAATACGTATAAACTTTTTGCGACATACAACTTCTGCCTGATGTTGACTGAGCCAGTCCATACCAATTATGATATCAAAACTTCCCAGCTTCATAGGAATAAGGTCAACTGAGAAGTCGTGGTCGTTTTAGGTGAGTGTACAGTTGCGTATAATAGAGTTTAATGAGACCGGTTTCCCGTCTGCAACTTCTACCGTTATGGATTCCATGAGCTTATCACGATTTTGGTTTAGGATAGGTTCAAATTCTAAGGATACAAAACTTTTATCCGCGCCAGTATCAAGCAACATGGATGCATATCTACCATTTATAAGGAACGTACCGTTAACCACATTGCCGTCAGCTCTATCCTGATTAGCGTTGATATTGAAAGCTCTTCCTCTTGCAGGTGGAGGAGCTTGGTTCGCTTGATTCACCGAGTTGGCTTGGGCCTGAGCATGAATAATGTTTACCAACCTTGGACAAGTGTTTCTGAAATGGCTTGGGTCTCCGCAATTGTAGCAAGCCCGCATAGGTTGACCCATAGGATAATTGGGTTGGTAATATGTTTGGGCTAAATGTTGGGCGGTTGGATATAATAGGGGTTGTTGGACTTGACCCATTATTTGCTGGTGGGTTTGGGTTGAAGGCTGGTGGCGGTTCGTTCGCTGAGGCATGCGGCAGGTTTGAACAGTATGACCTGCGCGATCACAGCCGGTGCAATGTTGGCAAGGATAATCAGGAGAATGGTGATATTGGCAACGGTTGCATTTTGGTAACGGGCCAGAGTATGGTCTTTTGTATGGAGCAGGTGAAGGGACAACTTGGGTAATGGGTGCAGCAGGAATAGGGGAGTTGGTTTGTGTAACAACGAAGTTTCTGGTGTTGCGCTTCCTCTTATTAGCAAACTTAGAGGAGGAGATGGAATGGTTTGAAGTTTGACCCTCAACAGGGGCTTTCTTTTTCTCTTCTTTAAACTTCCCGTTGCGAATTCGATTCTCGGTCAGTTCAGTCGCTAGCTCCATAGCAGCTTCAAGTGTTACCGGTGAAATGCTGAGAACTGAATCTTGAATTTTCGAGGGAAGTCCTCGAATATAATGCTCGATCAAACGATAAGCTGGGGTAAACAAATTAGGAACCATTTGGTTCAACTCTAAGAACCTCTTGTTATAGGTGGTATGATCTCCCTCCTTCTGCTTTAAAGAATGAAATTCGTCTTCCAACTTTTTAATTTCACTCCTAGGACAGAAACGCCTAGTCATGATTTCCCTTAATTCCTCCCAAGTTAAGGCCGTTGCATCATCAATTCCCCTCTTCCCTTTTTCAGTATCCCACCAGGTGAGAGCTACCCCAAATAGTCTCCTGGTGGCGTATCGAACCTTGCGATCCTCAGGACAATCGCAGTTGAGGAAAGTGTTTTCCATTTCCTCAAACCAATGGAGGAGAGCAGTGACACCTTCGGTCCCTTCAAATTTAGGAGGATCACAAGACTTGAAATGTTTGTATGAGCACTTGCTGGTAGGAGGGTTGCCGATGTTCTGGTCATTCTGTTGGGGAGGATTAGAGGGATTTGTGGCGAGAGCTTGTTGTACTTGAACCACAATGTCAGGCAGTATCGTGGCCATTTGTTTCGCGATTTGTGTGGCCAAGCGTTCGTGAGACCTTCCTGATCTTTTACCCCCTCGTTGTTGTCTAGACGACATCTACAGAAACATACATAAGAAGATTGTGAGTTTATGGAGTCTTTTTAGGTGTCATGTGTCTTTAAGAAAATGAAAGTAACATAAATATCAATAATGCAACTACATCCATAGGATGTCTTGGGTTTGCTCATGTTGGGCCTCAAATGTCCCCCATACCTTCACCTGTATAGTCATGTGGGCCCCCATGACTATTGGCTTGGTAGGATTCACATTAGTATTGGCGATTTAACACTCGCATCACCCGAATGCAAACCACAAAATATGTTCACAAGATGTATGGTCGGAATGTGTCCAGGTGTAGACACAATGACAACTCAAAGTGGGGTTAGCTCGCACGACGTTTGGTATAGCATGCTTTGGCCTAATAGGTACTTCGTACTCTCATCGTTAGTCCCCAGGTAGGCAAACTGGTCCTTTATTTTGGATTTATACGAATGCCATCCTAGACAGAACGTTCCGACTACCGGTACTGGTACCCTTCCAGTTACTACATGCCCGTCATGAGAACTCACTTTGATGAGATTTGAAAACACAAAAATCGTTGTAAAAGCGATCATGAAAATGATGTGGTGTGTGCTTTCATGAATGTGATATGTTATGAGATTATGATTTATGATAGGCATTATATGATAATATATACTTATGAACATGCTTGCATAACATTGAATATAACATTTAACATAAAACATATAAACATCATGAAATTTGGCATGTAACACACAAAAATCTTAAAAATTTCTAATCAACTATAGTATAGGCTCTAAGGGTCTAATAACCTATCCTATATCCCTATAGTCATGGCTCTGATACCAATCTGTCACACCCCGACCCGCAGCGGAATAAAAGTCGGGGGCATAATTGGGTTATCACCAAAGCTCATGATATTTACTAATATGTTTCATATTTATTAAAGTCAAAATTACATTCCAAATAATCCAAACATGTCCATACAATACAAAGAAAATAACCAAACAAAATAATTCCAAGCTCTAAATCATTTTATTCTTCTAGTCCAATCCTATGTGTTTCTAGCTGCAGCGGGTTCACCTGTATCATATGTAGAAATGGGGGTTTTTGGGTCAACATAAGTTGGCGAGTGAACCTTGTTAGATAAACATTTATTATTGATTTACTTGTTAGTTTATCAATGAAAAAATGTGCATAATCATAAATGAGCAAATGTAAATAATCAAGCAGTAGCAATAGCAATCACAACTATAACATACAATAACATATGATAGCATACATTAACATACCAACATCATACGATAAATAACATGAATGAAACTGTGCGATCAAGGCTCAATCAAACGGAGCCGATCGTATTGCATGTACTGAAAATGATAAATGTCTGTGCGATCAAGGCTCAATCAAACGGAGCCGATCGTATGTTGGCACGCCAGGTTCACGCTCATAATGTAATGGGGAACTTGCTCAACGCTCATAATGTAATGGGGAGCGGCGGCCTATGAAATTGCATGTACTGAAAATAATAAATTGAATCTAACAATAACCACACAAACAGTTGAAACAAGCTGAATACACATGTTCATGATATGATGTATGCACAATGATTTAAATATAATATATAGCAAGACACATGATACACCCCAAAACGTGATTAAAACGGGGAATTTGTAAAGATTCACTCACATTGGGTGCGTTTGATTGGAGATGGTGAGATGCGCACGAGTTGTAAGAGCGGAACAACGAGAATTAACTAACCTAAATACTAACAGAAAATATAGTAAATGAATGGATTTTATTAAGGATTTTAATAGAATTTTTAGATATATTTTTACGAGTTTAAGGCTATTTCCTATCTTTAAAACATTATTTTTAAGTATTTTTAATTGATTTTTAAATTAAATTAAATAATTAAAAACATAAAAAATGTTGACTTTTTGGGTTGACCGTTGACTTTTTTACTTTGACTGTTTGACCGGTTTATTGTGTGACTGAAATGCGCTGGGTGAGGCTCGAACTCGTGACCTCCCGTACGCGTGCACGCAGCTCTACCAACTTAGCTACGTGTCTAACCCAAAATAATTCTGTTTTTAATTATACTTATATATTAACTCAATTTATCCAAAATCCTTTTATTTTCAAAAACTTTAATTCGTCGAACCGGTGCCACAAACAGGTCTCGAACCCGGGACCTGTGCTTTAACGTTACACACAGTCCACCGCTGGACTGTGTGTCTAACTTGGTTAATATACAAATTTTATTATACTTAACAACTATCGGAGTTAACCCGGTTCAGTTTTAAACAAAAAGACATTTTATTACATAGAGGGTGCGCGTATCAGGGATCGAACTCGGGACGTATGCGTGTTTTTGTTCGCACACATTCCACCGCTGGACTGTGTGTCTAACCCGTTCAAAATACCAATTTTAATTATTCTTATATTGTTAGCGCAGTTCATCTTCTTCGTTGGTTTTTACAGACCGCAGATTACACCATTATATTATGTTAATTCGATCGTTAAACATTGCACAGACTAATATGAGATAGCAGAGATGATAATTAGAAGTAAACATACCGGTGAACGATTTATTACAGAATTCCGGCAAGGCGTCGGTCTCTGTTTTTATGAACTTCAACTGAGCAAATCAATTAATCGTTTTGATTAGCTAATCATGGAATTGAAGTGCTAAACAAACGTTAACAGTGTGTTTGAAGGTCCTTACCGATTCACAGACGAAAATAAAGATTTCCAGAAATTTTCCGGCGAACTGGAATTATCCGATAACGGCGTCTGAATTCGATTTCAAGTGAAAGGTTTTAGTTAGAAATAGCTTAACAATTGTTAGACTACGACAGTATTGAAGGACTTACCGTTATGATGAAGAATACGGTTTTTCCGGCGAACTTGCAGAAATTTCCGGCGAATAAAATAAACTTCTCCGGTGGACTGTAAAGTGTGCGGAAATGTAATTGGAGGTTTGTGGAATGTTTCTGAGTCGTGAAAGAGTACAAAGATGGAAGTAAAACTGGAATTGAAGATTTTCGGTTATAAAAACCGATCCACTTCTAGAATTCAAGTTCATTTAAGGCAACTTGATTAAAAACGTCGGTATATCGGTTATACTCATTGAACCGTGAGTATTCTGATCGCCTTTGCGCGTTTGATAACCGATTTCAGTTACAACTGGCGTAACCGATTGATTTACATTCGTCTATAAGATTTATTTGTTTCCTATAGATGACAAAAACAAACAAGTGGCGGAGTGGTTAAGCGTGTGAGTGTTAAGTCTTTGGAGTTACAACCTTGCTGACCCGGGTTCGAGTCCCGGTAGCCCCATTTTATTTTTAGTTGTTTTATTTATACTTTTTATCAATTATAACTTTTATGGTTTAGTGTAACATACGTCAAAAACGGATTTTACCAAACCCGCTCCGTTTATTAACCGAACAATCAATTTAAAATTTCGTGGCGTATTTAATGCCCAAATTAATTTTAAACGATACATAATTAATTATTATATTGGGATATATAATTTTTTTTTGAAAAATTGTTAAAAACAATGAATTAAAAATAATATGGCACTGCCGGGTTTCGAACCCGGGTCAGTCAGCAGGGTCAACGACTTAACACACATACACTCAACCACTGCGCCACTAGCGTTTGTTGTTAATTATTAGAATCAATTAATTCATAACATGTTTTCCGAATTAAAAAACCGGCGCACAAAATTCAGTCGTCGGAAATCCCGACTAACTCGCCAATAATTTACGACTTCTTCAATTATAACGTAAACGTTTAAACTGTCACACCCCGACCCGCAGCGGAAATAAGAGTCGGGGCATAATTGGGTTATCACCAAAGCACATGACATTTACTATTATGTTTCATAATTAATGAAGTCAAAGTTACATTTTCAAACATCCAAACATGTTCATTCAATACAAGGGAAAATAACCAAACATAACAATCCAAATGCTAAATCGTTTTATTCTTCTAATCCAGGTCCTATGTGTTCCTAGCTGCTGCTGGTTCACCTGTATCATGTGTAAAATGGGTGGTTTTGGGTCAACATAAGTTGGTGAGTGAACCTTATTAGATAAACATTTGATAATGATTTTATGGTTAGTTTATCAATAAAATATTGTGCATAATCATAAAAGAGCAAATGTTAGTAATCAAGCATTGACAAATAGCAGTTACAATTATAACATACAATAACACTTGATTGCATACATGAATATACCAATATCATACGATAACTAACATAAATGAACTGTGCGATCAAGGCTCAATCAAACGGAGCCGATCGTATTGCATGAACTGGAAATGTAAATTGAACTGTGCGATCAAGGCTCAATCAAACGGAGCCGATCGTATTGCATGAACTGGAAATGTAAATTGAACTGTGCGCTCAAGGCTCAATCAAACGGAGCCGAGCGTATTGCATGTATTGAAATGTAAAATGAAATGACCGATCAAGGCTCAATCAAACGGAGCCGATCATGCGGGCACGCCATAGATCAACCGCATAATAAAATGGGGATCAAGCTCAACCTCATGGATGGGGAGCTGCGGCCTCGGCAAATGCATGTACTGAAATAATAATTTGCATCCCATAATAACTACCTAACAGCAACAAACTAATACACATGTCATGATATGATGTATGCACAATAGTTTCGTTATAATATGTAAATAAACAAAGACACATGATACACCCCAAAAACGTGATTAAAACGGGGAATTTGAAAGGTTCACTCACATTGGGTGCGTTGAATTTGAGATGGTGAGATGCGCACGATTTAGATAAGCGAGTCGACGAGGAATACTAACCTAAATAATAATGGAAAAATATATTAAGTAGGTGAATGTTATTAAGGATTTTAATGAAATTTTTAGTTATATTTTTATGAGTTTATGGCTATTTTCTATCTTTAAAAATGTTATTTTTAAGTATTTTAATTGATTTTTAAATTAAATTAAATAAATAAATATATAAAAAAAATATTATTTTTTTTACTGTTGACCGTTGACCGTTGACCGGTTCGGTCAGCGGTAAATTCCTACGCCAGGCGGGATTCGAACCGGCGACCTTCCGTTCACGTGCACGTAGCTCTAACAACTGAGCTACGTGACTAACCCGTTATAAACTCAGTTTTAATTATATTTATATGCTTATTTGAATTAACCGAAAATTCCTTTATTTACAAAAACGTTTTAATTCAACTGGACCGGTGCTCGTGACATGATTCGAACGCGCGACGTGAAGTTCATTTTGCACACAGTCCACCGCTGGACTGTGTGTCTAACCCGGTTATATTCTTGATTTATATTATATTTAACAACTACCTGTTTTAACCCGGGTTAGTTCATGATTAAAAAGGAATGTTATTACACAAAGCGTGCGCGTAGCAAGGATCGAACTCGGGACGTGAATATGAAATTTGCACACAGTCCACCGCTGGACTGTGTGTCTAACCCGTTTATAATCCGGATTTTAATTACTCTTATATTCTGATATAACTTCATCTTCTTCGTCGGATTACACAGTCAGCATAATTCGACTGGTTAGGATTGATTTGTGATTTACAAAGTTCTTAGACATTAACAGTAATTCAAGGGTAAAGAATGGAGAGAGTTTAAGGAACAGAATTTTACCGATTGAAGATATTCACAGAAATCCGGCGAAGGTTCGTCGGTATTGGAAATGAACTCCGACTGTTGAACCAATTAACAGCGTTGATCGATTACTCATAGAGTTGTGTCACTTAAACAAGGTTTAAAAGAAGTTTTGGATATCATACCAGTTCACAGTTGGATTCCGGCAGTCTCAGAAACTTTCCGGCGAAGATAAGATTTCCGATAAACGTTGGCTAAGATTGATTCTGATGATGGAGTTGTGTTAGAGATTGACTAATCACATGTTTTAAACAAAAAGAGTCGAAGGAATTACCGTGAGAATGTGAGTCCCCGGTTTTCCGGTGATTTGCAGAAAAATTCCGGCGATCTGATTCAGAAGATATTATGGTTCAGGAATGCGACGAAAATGAAATTGAATGTTGTTGTGATAGTTTTGAATCGTGCAAATGATCGGAAACTTGAATTAAATCAGAACTGGATAAATTTTCGGTTTCAAAAGCCGAAATGATGAAGCTTTAAGTTAAATCAATTCTGACTTAATTGAAAACCGTCGCACATCTGTTATAACTGAAATTGGGAGGTAAACAATCGATTTAACGATTGGTTTGCCGATTATCGGTTTTCAGATGGCATCATCGGTCAAATCGAGTTTGTGTATAAGTTCCTTTTGCTTTCCTAACAGAAAACACGTTGTGGCGGAGTGGTTAAGAGAATGGATGTTAAGTCGTTTGAGTGACTCAGCTGACCCGGGTTCGAGTCCTGGCAGCTTCAATTGTTTTTTTATTTATTTTATTTTAACTTTTTATCAAATATAATTTTTATAGTTTAGTTTATTTATTAATTATGTAACGTTTTAACTCAAAATAACCATAAATAATTAATGTACTTTCATAACTTGGTACTTGATTACAAAACGGAGCGGGTTTTGGAGACCCGATTTTTACAAATGTTACATAAACCTACATCGGTTATAACCGATGTCTGAGTCCGCGACACAAGTTATAACCGCCGGAGAAATTCTAACCGACGAATCAAGTCGGAAATTGGACCTGCCTTATAAATACCCCCTCAAACCTCTGCAAGCTTTTTCGCTCAAAACCGCACCTTTACCCGACGTAATTCCATTCGCCGGAAAACTTCTGCACATCGCCGGAAAAACCGAACCCTTCACTTCTGAGCCTTACTGAAACCCCTGAGCTTATACCGAAGTCACCCACATCCTTTTCAAGCTTTCTGAAGACTCGCTGCTGCAAGACACACGACGCCGGAACCTGTTGCTGTCGCCGGAGTTCTGCCGGAGAAACAGAGGAGTCCAGTCGGTATACCTTACGCCTAATTTCTCTTTCTTTTTATTTATATCTCACCTGTAATTAACTGAAAAACGCTAACGAACATGATTAAAAACTTCGAACCAGTCAGTCATCGTTTCTGGTTAAAATCAACGAAGAAGACGAAGTTTTTGTAGTGTTTAAGTATAAATAAAATCAAGTTATAACTCGGGTTAGACACACAGTCCAGCGGTGGACTGTGTGCACAATAAACACGTAAACGTCTCGAGTTCGAATCTTGTCCCACGCACGCTGCCTTAATAAAAATGTCTTTTTTTTTGTTAACCGAACCAGAGTCACCGCTGGTATATGTTAAGTATAATAATAACCGGAATAATAATCAAGATAGACACACAGTCCAGCGGTGGACTGTGTGTATGTTTAAATCACAGGACACGAGTTCGAGTCCGGGCTACCGCACCGGCCCGGATAATTATTAAACTTTTTATTTAAGACAGAAAGGGAAATGTTCAGTTTGTATATAAGTATAATAAAAATCGGTTTATATAACAAGTTAAACACACAGTCCATCGGTGGACTGTGTGTTAACCTAAACCACAGGTCCCGGGTTCGAGACCTGTGGAGCGCACCGGTCCGATTCAGTAAAATCTTTTTAGAAATAAATTGATTTTCGGATTAATCTAATTAATATATAAATATAATTAAAAACAGAAATATTTCGGGTTAGACACGTAGCTCAGTTGGTAGTGCTGCGTGCACGCGTACGGGAGGTCTCGGGTTCGAGCCTCACTCAGCGCACACATAAACGCATACAAACCGGTCAAAGTCAACAGTCAACGGTCAAAAAAAGTCAACTTTTTTTATTATTTTTATTTATTTATTTTAATTAAAAATAAATTAAAAATACTTAAAAATAACATTTTTAAGGTTAGAAAATAGCCTTGAACTCACAAAAATACACCCAACAATCCTACTAAAATGGATTAATAAAACCCGTTTACTTACCGAAACATTATGCCATTATCTAGGTTAATTTCACTCGTGGTTAAAACCACTTCGCGTGCATTCAACATCATCAACCAAACGCACCCACTGTGAGTGAATCTTACAACTCCCCTTTTTAATTACACGTTTTGGGGTGTGTCATGTGTCACAAAATAATTAACTCGTTTAATTAAACTTGTGCCATACCATATGGTGATCTAAACTTAGATTGTTTATATTGTTGTGGTTATGTATTTCATTTTGTAAACTTATATGAAAGTCATTCATTAAGCCCATTAGTTCCTCGTGGGAGACGAGTTGAGCAACGCGTGCCTCAAAACAAATCCATTATTGTTCATGTGTGTATTATTGAGTTTATATTGTTTGTAGTATGTATTTCATATTGTCAAGTTTATGCAATTCATTCATTAGGCCCATCAGTTCCTCGTGAGAGACGAGTTGAGCAACGCGTGCCTCTAAACGTTCCATTATTGTTCATGTGTGCTTTATTTAATATCTAATGATTGTTGAATAAGTTTACATCTATTTTTACTCATGTGTGGTTGTGCACTCATTTTATAATCAATTAAATAAACTTGTTCAAATGTTTTCCATAGGATTCACTCGCCAACTTTTTGTTGATCCAAAAACCCTTTTACACATGATACAGGTGAACAGGATGAAGCAAGGAAAACATAGGAAATGCCTTAGAAAAAAACAATGAAGCCTAGATTGATATTTAGGACATGTTGTATTATTGATTGTAATTTTCCATTAAAGTGTATTAATGAATATGAAACGTATAATAAATGTCATGAGCTTTGATGATAACCCAATCATGCCCCGGTCACCTTTTCCGCTGCGGGTCGGGGTGTGACAGATTGGTATCAGAGCCATGACTATAGGGATATAGGATAGGTTATTAGACCCTTAGAGCCTATACTATAGTCTGCCTAAATTTTAATTGATTTGGTGGTTACATACAAACTTGTGATATTTATTTGTTTCATATTTGTTTATACTTACAGTCAAACATACATACTTATATACATATTCATTATACATATATCAATGTTCATATATTCAATTCATTTTCATACTCTCATTATTCAAAGATTTTGTTGCAATTTTCAAATCTCATCAAAGTAAGTTCTGCGACGGGCATGTAGTAACTGGAAGGGTACAAGTACCGGTAGTCGGAACGTCCTGTCTAGGTTGACATTCGTATAAATCCAATATAACGGACCAGTTTGCCTACCTGGGGACTAACGATGAGAGTACGAAGGACCTATTAGGCCAAAGCATGCCACACCAAACGTCGTTCGAACTAACCCACTTTGAGGTGTCACCGTGTCTACACTTGGACACATTCCGAATATCACACGTTGTATACATATTTCTCGATTTTCTCCGGGTTTTAGTGTACGCAACCAGGCTAACACATGCGAACCATATGAAAAACCCGGTATTCATGGGGCCCACATGATTACGAAGGTGAAGTATGGCGGCATGTAGGCCTAATGGCGAGCAAAGCCCAAGACATCCTATGGATGTAGTAGATTTATTTTTCTATAATTATTTTATGAATGTTCATTCCTAGTGCGACCCATGAAAACATCCAACTCATACTCTTGACATGTATTCCTTGTAGATGTCTTCTAACCTCGCCCGTAGGAAGATGAGAGCAGGAAAAACCCGCGAGCGCATGACTGCCCTAATCGCTCAACAAATGGCTGCCGTAATACCCAACATTGTAATCCAAGTACAACAAGCACTTACCGCTAATCCTGTCAATCAAGAAAATCAAAACGTTATCAACTCTTCCCCAAATACCACTAAATGCACCTACAAGCATTTCAAATCATGCGACCCTCCAAAATACAAAGGGACTGAAGGTGTCACTGCTCTCCTCCATTGGTTTGAAGAAATGGAGAACACTTTTCTAAATTGCGATTGCCCCGATGATCGCAAAGTGCGTTATGCTACTGGTCGTTTATATGGAATAGCACTTACTTGGTGGAATACAGAGAAGGCCAAACGAGGTGTTGAAGATGCTATGACTTTAACTTGGGATGAATTGAAGGAAATTATGACCAGACGATTTTGCCCAAGGAGCGAAATCAAGAAATTAGAAGATGAATTTTATTCGTTGAAGCAAAAGGAAGGAGACCACACCACATACAACAAAAGATTCCTCGAGTTACATCAAATGGTTCCCAACATGTTCACTCCCCTCTACCGTTTGATCGAGCACTACATTCGTGGTCTTCCGTCAAAGATTCAAGACTCTGTAATAAGTACCTCGCCTGCAACTTTGGAAGCAGCAATGGAGCTAGCAACAGCGCTCACCGAGAACCGAATCCGGAACAAAGACTTCAAGGAGGAGAAGAAGAAGGATAAAGCATCGACTGAAACCTCCGACTACACCCAAACCGAATCCCCTTCTCAACCCAATTCTAAGAGAAAAAGAGACGGGCAACTTTTCGCTGCTATCCAACGAAATCAACCAATTTCACACGCCATACCCATCCAAGCTATCCCAATCACTCAAGTGGCACCCAACTCAACTTACCCAAATAAGAAACCATATCTTGGACCTCACCCTCGATGCAACAACTGTTTTTATCACCATCCCCTTACTCTACCTTGTCGACTATGTGCAACTTGTGGACGCTATGGTCATTTGAGCAAGCTTTGCCGCACCTTTCAAAACCAAATCTCTCCCCCTACTCAAACCATGAACCAAACCTATCAACAACCCCAATACCCCATGTTCCCATATGTTCGAGCTTGTTTCAATTGTGGCGACCCTACCCACTTTAGAAACACATGCCCTCAATTGGTTAACGTCATCAACACTCAAGCTCAATCAAACCCAGTTAACCAAGTAAACCAAGAAAACCCAACCGCTAGGCCACCAGCAAGAGGAAGAGTCTTCAACATCAACGCCAACCCTGTCGAAGATAATGACGGCCCAAACGAAGATACCCAACTAGTCCTCTTCACCGAAAATCCAGATTCAACTTAAATCGTTTAGTTTTATGTTTTTCTTTACCACATAGAACCAAACATAACTTAAGGATAAAGCCAATGAAACTTTGACAAGAATACGGTGGATACGCCGCTGGTACTTCCTATATATAAGTATTCTTGTCAAATGATCAGAAGCATTATCTGGCGTTATGAGAGGTTCCATGTGTAAACTGTTTGAGTAATTATTGTTTATTATTTTCAGTACATGTAATTTCATAGGCCGCCGCTCCCCATTACATTATGAGCGTTGAGCATGTTCCGCATTTCATTATGAGGTTGAACCTGGCGTGCCCACATACGATCGGCTCCGTTTGATTGAGCCTTGATCGCACAGACATTTTTCATTTTCAGTACATGCAATACGATCGGCTCTGTTTGATTGAGCCTTGATCGCATAGACATTTTCATTATCAGTATCTTGTGGTTGTTGTGTTTGTTGTAGAGTCGCATAGAACTAATCATAACTTGCGGATAAAGTCAATGAGAATTTGACAAGAATATGGTGGATACGCCGCTGGTACTTCCTATATATAAGTATTCTTGTCAAATGATCGGAGGCATTATCAGGCGGTTATGAGAGGTTCCATGTATAGGCTGTTTGTGTGATTGTTGTTTAGATTAAGTTTATTATTTTCAGTACATGCAATACGATCGGCTCCGTTTGATTGAGCCTTGATCGCACAGACATTTTCATTTTCAGTACATGCAATACGATCGGCTCCGTTTGATTGAGCCTTGATCGCACAGACATTTTCATTATCAGTATTTTGTGGTTGTTATATTTGTAGTAGAGTCACATAGAACTAATCATAACTTGCGGATAAAGTCAATGAAAATTTGACAAGAATATGGTGGATACGCCGCTGGTACTTCCTATATATAAGTATTCTTGTCAAATGATCGGAGCATTATCAGGCGGTTATGAGAGGTTCCATGTATAGGCTGTTTGGTGTGATTGTTGTTTAGATTAAGTTTATTATTTTCAGTACATGCAATATGATCGGCTCCGCTTGATTGAGCCTTGATCGCACGACATTTTCATTTTCAGTACATGCAATACGATCGGCTCCGTTTGATTGAGCCTTGATCGCACAGACATTTTTCATTTTCAGTATTTTTGTGTTTGTTGTATTGGTTGTAGAGTCACATAGGACTAATCATAATATACTGATAAAACCAATGAAAATTTGACGAGAATATGGTGGATACGCCGCTGGTACTTCCTATATATAAGTATTCTTGCCAAAGGATCAGAGGCATTATCAGGCGGTGTTATGAGAAGTTCTATGTAGGATTTAGTAGTTTCTTGGTAACTAATCATAACTTGTGGATAAAACCAATGAAAATTTGGCTAAATATGGTGGTACGCCGCTGGTAACTTCCTATATATAAGTATTCTTGCCAAATGATCAGGGCA
>CAMTDV010000283.1:0-32473 GCA_947069175.1 Scalesia atractyloides
GCTGTGAATCTTCAAAACAATAAGATTTTAATGAACATACCGCCAAGAACACTTCGTTGCTTGCATATGTTCTTGAATTTTATGAAAGCCTGGGGGCTGGGACGATAGGAAATAAAGATTTTTAAAGAAAGATTATGATCAATGGGATTCAAAGAATTAGATCTTATTGACATCAAATGGTGCATGGCTTCTATATTGTTCGAAGAGCTTGGGGAATATTTATGGAGATTACGGGCATAAATAGTTTGGGAGGTTTGGAGGGGAAAAACTTGTATTGAAAAAATAAAATTTGTTACCTGTTTCAGATTAGAGAGAAAGGACATTTAAAAAGGGAAATTTGTAAAAACCGAAAAGTAAACAATAATCAAAATCCTTTTGGTGATGATTACTACAAGAAAGGCTATCTATAAATAAGCCGTCCCCACACAATCAATTCAAAGGATGATTCAAATAGAAGCGGTTAAATCAAATTTCTAAAGACAAAGCTTTAGTAGTCGCCCAAGAAGACAAAGGGAAATTAACTGGTGAAAGTATAATTCTAAAAACAAAAGTCCTCAAACTTCCGCAGAGATAATTGAAGAGCCTCTGAAGCAGTATTCGATGAGCTCTTGAGGAAGCTGTTCTTGAAGGATATATCATGAACAACATGCTGAAGAAGAGAATTTATGCATAATGCTTTTAGAAATTGATTCCACCTAATTTGTTTCCATCTTTTGCAAGATATTTTGATTCAGTTATCAAGTGCAAGCAGAAGAGGAATCAAAGTCTGAATGTGTGGAATTAATAGATGTGAAGAAAGAGATTGAATGCCAAGAATTTAACGAAGATTGCAAACAAAGAAATGATGACAAACCCAGAGAGGTAGTTTTCTGATGAATTCAAGGAAGAGTCAATGACTGAATTTGTCAAAGAGTCTGTAAGGAGGTTGTCAAAGTTCAGGTTGTTGAGATTGAAAAACCATGCAAGAGATGCTAAGTAACCTTGCAAGGAATGTGTCGAGAAGATAAAACTATTCTGAACTTAAAAAACTTTCAGATAATTTGTCAAATGATTATTTCGAACTAAACAAGCTTATGACAAATTATCTAAAGCAATAAACAATATGAAAGGTTAACAATGAAGATAGTGCAACTTTGTCGATGCTTAAAAGCAACTATTCTGGAAATGTTTTTTTTATTTATTTTTATTTTTTATATTTACATTTTTTATCTTACAGAAAATTGTTGAACTTAAAAATGAGCTTGAAAAAAGAATATTGAAATAGAAAGGGTTAACAAATTGTTAATCAGTTATTTCCACCAAGTTCATATGTCTTGATCTATTCTTCCAAAAATTGAAAAGGAAGAAATGATAAAAACGGTTAGAACAAAAGGTTGGTTGGTTACAACGGTGTTCCACCACCCATGTGGGGAAAGCTATGCTAGAAAGAACCATCAGGGGTGGAGAAGGCGCTCAATTCTAAATTTGAAAACTGAAAAAAATGAGTTGCTCGAGAACATTGATGTAACATACACTAAATCATGACAATGACTGTGAATCTGATGTGGTTAAGACAGTGGTTGAAAAGGTTTTGGGATGTGAAAGTGATAGCACAGAGTATGAAAGTGCTGAGTCGAACTTGGAGAAAAACTAAGTTTACCTTTTTCAAAATGAGGAGAGCTTTCACAAGAATTATCTTGATAAATCAGATTCTAGTTTGGATGATGATCCTACATTGGTTGCTTATACCTTGAAAGGATCGGACAAACTATATTCTAATCAAGATTTTCGACGAATCTTGAGAAAGTAGAACAAGTGTTTAAGCTACAAGAAATTCAATCTTTCTGAAGTGGAAAATTTGAATAAGTCTTACTACGTTAACTCAAAAGTTTTTGGAAAAATGATTGCAAAGGTAAAATATCCTTAAAACAAGCGTAAAGGGTTAGGGTATGTTAAGATGAAAAAAGATAAGTTTCAAATATTAAATTTTCAAAAGAAAGTAAAACTTTGTGTTTGGTTCAAGCACGGTAAGTGAAAAGAAAGGTTGGGGAAAGGAACAATCAATGATGAGTTCCATGCAGAAAGAAACGTCAGAGCAGAATTTGAGTTCATCTACTGATGTGGAACGTAGAACTGTTGGAAATGTGACAAAGTTGGGCATATTCGCACGACATTGTACTCAAAGCAAACTCAAATTTGTTTACAACGCAAAGAAATCCATAGAAGATGTGAGGTTAAGAAAACCTGAGTTTGTTCTCCAAACAGATCTTAAAAAGAAATAATGAAATCCAACAAAATTGTGAAAAACCTATAATTCTAAATATTTCAAAAATCTAAAATTGGTGAAGCTTCAACCAAAACGAACAAAAGGATTCAAAATTTTATTCGAAAAAAGGCAATTCTAAAAAACACAAACTGGGTGGTTAAAACCAAAAACATCTTCTGTAGAAATCAAAACACCTGTTGAATCTGAAATTAAACAGGATGTTAATGTCAAAGTTCCAACGTTTGTATATCCGAACCCACCCAAGTCCGAGAAGGCTTGGGTTTCACTATTTAAGTAATTGGCTTATTTACATGTGTAGGGGCTCCAAGGTCAGTCATATCAAAATGGATAACGGATAGTGGAGCTTCTGGTCAATGATAGGAATGCTGGGCCTTACTCTATAATGTTAAGTCTATTCTGGAGCTATGTAGGGTTCGCTGGAACATCAAGGTGGAAGGATTGTCGGAGAAGGAAACACATTTTCCAAATGGAGTGGGTCTCGTTCGACAAAGTGAACTACATTGCTGAACATGGAGAACAATTTACTATATTTGTGATAAGAAGTTTTACAATGCACTTCAATGATAAAGATATGCTAATTTGAAGCAGGATTCAAAAAATCCTGAGGAGTGGATTCTTATGCGTGCTCCACGACATAATGATCTTTATGTTCTAGACATGAGTGTCGCATCCACACTACATCGAAGTCGGCACAATGTTTTTGTTCCACGAAAGCAAATGAAAAAGAATAGATCTTAGGGAAAAATTGAAAGATGGGGTATATCCAGTTAAGAAAATGAATTATTGGTGCACAACAATCTAGTGGAGGGTGTTACTCTCAAAAGTTTCCATCTGAATGACAATTGCTTTAGTTGCAAAAAGGGGAAGCAGCATAAGAAATCACACTCAAGAAAAACTTCTTCATTCTATCTAATTACCATTAGAGAGGCTTTCATATGGATCTTTTCGGGCCAGTAAATGTCAAAAAGCATATCTAGTGATCTATAGTGCCTCGTTGTGACAGACGACTATTTAAGATTCTCGGGGTTATTTTCGGGAGGGTAAAGATTGAGAATTTGATTAATCTTATGGTTCTCTTTAGAAAAGTTAGAGAACTTGTACCACCTTCCAATCAGACGAATAAGGGTGATAATGGTACTGAGTTAAAAAATAATCGAACGCTTGATTTCTGTAACAACAAAGGTATTCTTCATGAATTCAGCGCCCCCATACTCTGCAACAAAATGGAGTAGCTGAACGTAAGAATCGAACTCTCATTCAAATTGCACGCACGATGCTCGTTGATTCAAAGTTACTGTTAATTTCCGGAGTGAAGCCGTTGCTACTGCATGTTACACGCTGAATAGGGTTTTAACCAACAAGGCTCATAAGAAACATGTTTCAAACTGCTTAACCAACGAAGCCAAACTTAGAGTTTTTTGGAACCATTTGGATCTCCATGTACGGTCATTGACCCGGATGGTAAATTTGGTTCTAGATCTTTGGAGGGAATTTTCGTAGGATATGCAAGTCCATTGAGAAGAGTATATATGCCAAGTCTAAATCGAGTTATTCTTGCTCAACATGTTGATTGTTAGTAGTATACATTACCTACTCAAAAGCCTAGTAAATCCTGGATGTTCAACTATGAGAGTTTATGGAATTTTTTTGATCTGCAAGACGAACCAAATGAAGAGGACCTTGTGTTGTTGTATCAACAACAACAATCGTCTAATCAAGGAACAAATTCACCGATAGTGGTTACTTAACTATCTATAGGCACAAATGTCACACCCCGACCCGCAGCGGAAAGGTGATCGGGGCATGATTGGGTTTTCATCAAAGCTCATGACATTTATTATAATGTTTCATATTTATAATTAAAATTTAAAGGAGATCATACAATCAAATCATACAAGTACAACATGTTCTATACATCCTTCTAGACTTCATTGTTTCTTCTAAGGCAATTTCCTCTGTGTTCCTTGCTTCATCCTGTCCACCTGTATCATGTGTAAAAAATGGTTTTTGGGTCAACAAAAAGTTGGCGAGTGAATCCTATGAAAACATTTAAACGTGTTTATTGTATTGATTATAAAATAAAGTGCATAACCACATATGAGTAACTATAGATGTAAATTTATTCACAAAACACAAAATATTAAATATTACACACACATACTACAAATGATTGTTTTGAGGCACGCGTTGTTCAACTCGTCTCCCACGAGGAACTGGTGGGCCTAATGAATGAGTTTTGAGGCACGCGTTGTTCAATGAACTGCTAGGGCCTAATGAATGAGTTTTGAGGCACGCGTTGTTCAATGAACTGATGGGCCTAATGAATGAGTTTTGAGACACGCGTTGTTCAACTCGTCTCCCACGAGGAACTGATAGGCCCTAATAAAGAATTTGCATACAACTTGACAATATATAATACATCACAACAAGCAATATTTACATTCTAAGTTTAGATCATATAATAGTATAGCACGAGTTTGAATAAGCGAATTTATTTAAGCGACACATGATACACCCCAAAACATGAATAAAAAGGGGAATTTGTAAGAATTCACTCACAGTGGTTGCGCTTCTTGGATTTATGATGAACGCGCACGAATTGGATTTAAGCGGCAAGGAAACTAAACTAAATAATAAAAATAGTGGTTCGGTAAATAAAAGGATTTTATTTGAGATTAATAATTTTAATTCATAAAACCTTAATAGGAATTCTAGATTTATTTTTGTGAGTTTAAGGACACTTTCTAACTTTAAAAAATATTATTTTTAAGTACTTTTAATTGATTTTTAAATTAAATTAAATAAATAAAAATATAAAAATGTTGACTTTTTGACTTTGACCGTTGACCGGACCGTTGATCGGTCGGACCGCGTTTATTATATGCGTGAGTGAGGTTCGAACTCGTGACCTCTCGTATACGTGCACGCAGCTCTACCAACTGAGCCTACGTGTCTAACCCGAAATGTTTATGTTTTTTAATTATATTTATATACTACTTAGATTATTAGAATTTTATTTAATTAAAAAGTTTTTTAAACTAGTCGAACCGGTGCACAATACAGGACTCGAACCGGGACTGTTTGTTTAACGTTGCACACAGTCCACAGCTGGACTGTGTGTCTAACCAGGTTAGAATACAAGTTTTTATTACACTTAAATACTAACTGAAAGGTTCCGTATTTGGGTTTTATAAAAAGGTTTGAATATTGTGACGAATCGGAAACAAGGACAGACTCGAACTCGGTATCTCTATGTTCCAAATGCACACAGTCCACCGCTGGACTGTGTGTCTAACCCGAGATTAACTCGATTTATATTAAATATAAACACAACCTAAACTTCATCTTCTTCGTTAAACAAACCAGAACTTCCAACCCGACTGTTTCGATTCATTAATCAATTCCTTTAGTAAATTTTAAATAATCTACACATGAGATTAATAAAAATGAAAGGGATTAGTGAAAGATATACGAACAGGGATCCCCTGTTTCTCGGTGAGATTCCCACGATAGCAGATACTTCGGCGACGTTGTAACTTGCGACAGAGGATCTTCAGGAAGTTTGATGTGAGTGTGGGTGACTTCTGTCGAGCTCTAGAAGTTCCTATTTATAGGGTAAGGCAAAAGAGATGAAATGGGTTCGGTTTTCCGGCGACTTGCAGAGAATTCCGAGGCGATGTATTTCTTGCGACAGAGATTCTAAAGGAGTTTAAGGTGAGTGTGGGTGATTTCGGTATGAGCCTAAATGTCTGTTTATAAGGTAAGGCAACAGTGGGATAGTTTCTTCGGTTTTCCGGTGATAACTCTCGGTCAACTCGTAGAGAATTCCGGCGATTTCCAGAGAACTCCGGTGAAAACAGGGACTTGTTTTCAAATGTGGTGAGGGTTGGGCTATGAATTGAACGAGATTTGGTCTTGATAGCTAACATGTTCGAAGTTCGGTCAGAGGTTTAATTTAACTTTCAGTTATGTTTTGATTGTTCAAAATGATTGATATCACCGATTTGTTTGGTTAAGGCATGATTAAAATCGTCGGTTTTCCTTGGTTAATTCGCGATTACTAGTAATGCCGGCGGTTACAGATTTGTCGAAAGCTTTGAGATTTTCAGTTTTAGCTGTGGATTCTAAATAAAGTTTAATGGTTTCGGATTTATAGCACTAAGTGTGTGTAGAGCGAGTGGTGTGTTAGCGTGTTGGCTTGTGGGCGACCGGGTTCGAAACCCGGCGTTGCCTTATTTTTTTTATCCATTATTTATTGAAATTTTATAATTATAGTTTTTAAATTCTAATATATTTATTAATTGTGTATTGTCTAAAATTAATTGAGCATTAATTACGCAACGAAAATTAATAACTGATTATTCGTTTAATAAACAAAGCGGGTTTTGGAAACCGGTTTTTTGACGGATGTTACAGTATCCCTACTTTTAGAAATTTCATCCGAAATTTAAGTAGTGGTATGTTTGACTCAAAAGGAGGGTAGTTTTGGCAATTACATACTTTAGAAGGGGTAAGAGTTTAAAATTTATTTGAGGCCGGTAACGTTCCTAGTAAGGGTTGAATACCCTGCTAAGGAATCGCTTTTTGATGCTAAGATAAGGAATATTGATAAAACAGAGTTGATTGACTAGGTATGATCTCATGCACAAGTTTTGATACGTTTGGAAAAATAAGGTTATACCCTAAAAACAAACTTCTACCTCTAAAACCTACATGGAACCCTTTCATCACCACCTGCCAATGCCTCTGATCCTTTGGCAAGAATACTTATATATAGGAAGTACCAGCGGCGTATCCACCATATTCTTGTCAAATTTTCATTGGCTTTATGAGTAAGTTATGATTAGTTCTTTGTGGACTCTAGATCTAAACAACACAACAACCAAAGCTTGAGTCTAAATTCTGAAAGTATACTTGTTTGAATTGATGACAGTACCTCTTCTCGTTTGTTATGATGAAGAGGTTAGTCTATGTAGAAGTGAGACACAGCCCAACTCTTTGAATGATGAGATTGAAATACGTTGAGATGTATGAATGCTAAATCTGTGGTATAAACAAACTTCAACCATGACATTTACTAAAATCTACATGGAACTTCTCATAACCGCTGACAATGCCTCTGATCCTTGGCAAAGAATACTTATATATAGGAGTACCAGCGGCGTATCCACCATATTCTTGTCAAATTTTCATTGGCTTTATCAGTAAGATATGATTAGTTCTATGTGACTCTAAAACATAAACAAAACAACAACAAAGCTTGAGTCTTAATTCTGAAAAATATACATGTTTGAATGGTGACAGTACCCCTCTCTGTTTGTTATGATGAAGAGGTTAGTCTACGTAGGGAAATGAGGGCACAACCCAACTTCTTTGAATGATGAGATTTCAATCTCATCATTCAAAGAAGTTGGGCTGTGTCTCACTTCTACATAGACTAACCTCTTCATCATAACAAACGAGAGAGGTACTGTCATCATTCAAACAAGTATACTTTCAGAATTTAGACTCAAGCTTTGGTTGTTGTGTTGTTTATGATCTAGAGTCACATAGAACTAATCATAACTTACTCATAAAGCCAATGAAAATTTGACAAGAATATGGTGGATACGCCGCTGGTACTTCCTATATATAAGTATTCTTGCCAAAGGATCAGAGGCATTGGCAGGTGGTTATGAAAGGTTCCATGTAGGTTTTAGTGGTAGAAGTTTTGTTTTAGGGTATAACCTTATTTTTCCAAACGTATCAAAACTCTTGTGCATGAGATCATACCTAGTCAATCAACTCTGTTTATCAATATTCCTTATCTTAGGCATCAAAAAGCGATTCCTGTAGCAGGGTATTCAACCCTTACTAGGAACGTTACCGCCTCAAATAAAATTTAAACTCTTACCCCCTTCTAAGTATGTAATTGCCAAAACTACCCTCCTTTTGAGTCAAACATACCACTACTTAAATTTCGGGATGAAATTTCTAAAAGTAGGGGATACTGTAACATCCGTCAAAAACCGGGTTTCCAAAACCCGCTTTGTTTATTAAACCGAATAATCAGTTATTAATTTCGTTGCGTAATTAATGCTCAAATTAATTTTAGACAATACACAATTAATAAATATATTAGAATTTAAAAACTATAATTTAAAATTTCAAATAAATAATGGATAAAAAAAATAAAGGCAGACGCCGGGTTTCGAACCCGGGTCGCCCACAAGCCAAACACGCTAACACACCACTGCTCTACACACACTTATGTGCTATAAATCCGAAACCATTAAACTTTATTTAGAATCCACAGCTAAAACTGAAAATCTCAAAGCTTCGACAAATCTGTAACCGCCGGCATTACTAGTAATCGCGAATTAACCAAGGAAAACCGACGATTTTAATCATGCCTTTAACCAAACAAATCGGTTATCAATCATTTGAACCAATCAAAAACATAACTGAAAGTTAAATTAAACCTCTTGACCGAACTGTCGAACATGTTAGCTATCAAGACCAAATCTCGTTCAATTCATAGCCCAACCCTCACCACATTGTGAAAACAAGTCCCTGTTTCACCGGAGTTCTCTGGAAATCGCCGGAATTCTCTACGAGTTGACCGAGAGTTATCACCGGAAAACCGAAGAAACTATCCCACTGTTGCCTTACCTTATAAACAGGACATTTAGAGCTCATACCGAAATCACCCACACTCACCTTAAACCCCCTTTAGAATCTTTGTCGCAAGAAATACATCGCCGGAATTCTCTGCAAGTCGCCGGAAAACCGAACCCATTTCATCTCTTTTGCCTTACCCTATAAATAGGACTTCTAGAGCTCGACAGAAGTCACCCACACTCACTTCAAACTTCCTGAAGATCCTCTGTCGCAAGTTACACGTCGCCGGAAGTATCTGCTATCGTGGGAATCTCACCGGAGAAACAGGGGATCCCTGTTCGGTATATCTTTCACGTAATCCCTTTCATTTTTATTAATCTCATGTGTAGATTATTTAAAATTTACTAAAGGAATTGATTAATGAATCGAAACAGTCGGGTTGGAAGTTCTGGGTTGTTTTAACGAAGAAGATGAAGTTTAGGTTGTGTTTATATTTAATATAAATCGAGTTATATCTCGGGTTAGACACACAGTCCAGCGGTGGACTGTGTGCATTTGGAACATAGAGATACCGAGTTCGAGTCTGTCCTTGTTCCGATTCGTCACAATATTCAAACCTTTTTATAAAACCCAAATACGGAACCTTTCAGTTAGTATTTAAGTGTAATAAAAACTTGTATTCTAACCTGGTTAGACACACAGTCCAGCGGTGGACTGTGTGCAACGTTAAACAACAGGTCCCGGGTTCGAGTCCTGTATTGTGCACCGGTTCGACTAGTTTAAAAAACTTTTTAATTAAATAAAATTCTGAATAATCTAAGTAGTATATAAATATAATTAAAAACATAAACATTTCGGGTTAGACACGTAGCTCAGTTGGTAGAGCTGCGTGCACGTATACGAGAGGTCACGAGTTCGAACCTCACTCAGCGCATATAATAAACGCGGTCCGACCGATCAACGGTCCGGTCAACGGTCAAAGTCAAAAAGTCAACATTTTTATATTTTTATTTATTTATTTATTTAATTTAAAAATCAATTAAAAGTACTTAAAAATAATATTTTTTAAAGTTAGAAAGTGTCCTTAAACTCACAAAAATAAATCTAGAATTCCTATTAAGGTTATGAATTAAAATTATTAATCTCAAATAAAATCCTTTTATTTACCGAACCACTATGTTATTATTTAGGTTAGTTTCCTTGCCGCTTAAATCCAAATTCGTGCGCGTTCATCATCAATCCAAGAAGCGCAACCACTGTGAGTGAATTCTTACAAATTCCCCTTTTTATTCATGTTTTGGGGTGTATCATGTGTCGCTTAAATAAATTCGCTTATTCAAACTCGTGCTATACTATTATATGATCTAAACTTAGAATGTAAATATTGCTTGTTGTGATGTATTATATATTGTCAAGTTGTATGCAAATTCTTTATTAGGCCTATCAGTTCCTCGTGGGAGACGAGTTGAACAACGCGTGTCTCAAAACTCATTCATTAGGCCCATCAGTTCATTGAACAACGCGTGCCTCAAAACTCATTCATTAGGCCCAGCAGTTCATTGAACAACGCGTGCCTCAAAACTCATTCATTAGGCCCACCAGTTCCTCGTGGGAGACGAGTTGAACAACGCGTGCCTCAAAACAATCATTTGTAGTATGTGTGTGTAATATTTAATATTTTGTGTTTTGTGAATAAATTTACATCTATAGTTACTCATATGTGGTTATGCACTTATTTTATAATCAATACAATAAACACGTTTAAATGTTTTCATAGGATTCACTCGCCAACTTTTTGTTGACCCAAAAACCATTTTTACACATGATACAGGTGGACAGGATGAAGCAAGGAACACAGAGGAAATTGCCTTAGAAGAAACAATGAAGTCTAGAAGGATGTATAGAACATGTTGTACTTGTATGATTTGATTGTATGATCTCCTTTAAATTTTAATTATAAATATGAAACATTATAATAAATGTCATGAGCTTTGATGAAAACCCAATCATGCCCCGATCACCTTTTCCGCTGCGGGTCGGGGTGTGACATTTGTGCCTATAGATAGTTAAGTAACCACTATCGGTGAATTTGTTCTTGATTAGACGATTGTTGTTGTTGATACAACAACACAAGGTCCTCTTCATTTGGTTCGTCTTGCAGATCAAAAAAATTCCATAAACTCTCATAGTTGAACATCCAGGATTTACTAGGCTTTTGAGTAGGTAATGTATACTACTAACAATCAACATGTTGAGCAAGAATAACTCGATTTAGACTTGGCATATATACTCTTCTCAATGGACTTGCATATCCTACGAAAATTCCCTCCAAAGATCTAGAACCAAATTTACCATCCGGGTCAATGACCGTACATGGAGATCCAAATGGTTCCAAAAACTCTAAGTTTGGCTTTCGTTGGTTAAGCAGTTTGAAACATGTCTTCTTATGAGCCTTGTTGGTTAAAACCCTATTCAGCGTGTAACATGCAGTAGCAACGGCTTCACTCCGGAAATTAACAGGTAACTTTGAATCAACGAGCATCGTGCGTGCAATTTGAATGAGAGTTCGATTCTTACGTTCAGCTACTCCATTTTGTTGCAGAGTATGGGGGCGCTGAATTCATGAAGAATACCTTTGTTGTTACAGAAATCAAGCGTTCGATTATTTTTTAACTCAGTACCATTATCACTCCTTATTCGTCTGATTGGAAGGTGGTACAAGTTCTCTAACTTTCTAAAGAGAACCATAAGATTATCAAATGTCTCATCTTTACCCTCCCGGAAAATAACCCACGAGAATCTTAAATAGTCGTCTGTCACAACGAGGCACTATAGATCACTAGATATGCTTTTGACATTTACTGGCCCGAAAAGATCCATATGAAGCCTCTCTAATGGTAATTAGATAGAATGAAGAAGTTTTCTTGAGTGTGATTTCTTATGCTGCTTCCCCTTTTTGCAACTAAGACAATTGTCATTCAGATGGAAACTTTTGAGAGTAACACCCTCCACTAGATTGTTGTGCACCAATAATTCATTTTTCTTAACTGGATATACCCCATCTTTCAATTCCATAAGATCTATTCTTTTTCATTTGCTTTCGTGACAAAACATTGTGCCGACTTCGATGTAGTGGATGCGACACTCATGTCTAGAACATAAAGATCATTATGTCGTGGAGCACGCATAAGAATCCACTCCTCAGGATTTTGAATCCCGGCTTCAGAATTAAGCATTCTTTATCATTGAAGTGCATTGTAAACTTCTTATCACAAATATAGTAAATTGTTCTCCAGTTCAGCAATGTAGTTCACTTTGTCGAACGAGACCACTCCATTGGAAAGTTTTCCTTCTCCGACAATCCTTCCACCTTGATTTCCAGCGAACCCTACATAGCCTCCATGAATAGACTTAACATTATAGAGTAAGGCCAGCATTCCTATCATGTGACCAGAAGCTCCACTATCCGTTATCCATTTTGATATGACTGACCTTGGGAGCCCCTACACATGTAAATAAGCAATTACTTAAATAGTGAAACCCAAGCCTTCTCGGACTTGGGTGGGTTCGGAATATCAAACGTTGGAACTTTGACATTAACATCCTGTTTAATTTCAGATTCAACAGGTGTTTTGATTTCTACAGAAGATGTTTTGGTTTTAACCACCCAAGTTTGTGTTTTTAGAATTGCCTTTTTTCGAATAAAATTTTGAATCCTTTTGTTCGGTTTTGGTTGAAGCTTCACCAATTTTAGATTTTGAAATATTTAGAATTATAGGTTTCACAATTTTGTTGGATTCATTATTTCTTTTTAAGATCTGTTTTGGAACAAACTCAGGTTTCTTTAACTCACATCTTCTATGGATTTCTTTGCGTTGTAAACAAATTTTGAGTTGCTTTGAGTACAATGTCGTGCAATATGCCCAACTTTGTCACATTTCCAACATGTTCTACTGTCACAATCAGTAGATGAACTCAAATTCTGCTCACGACGTTTCTTTTCTGCATGGAACTCATCATTTGATTGTTCCTTTCCCAACCTTTCTTTTTCACTTACCGTGCTTGAACCAAACACAAAGTTTACTTTCTTTTGAAAATTTAATATTTGAAACTTATCTTTTTTCATCTTAACATACCCTAACCCTTTACGCTTGTTTTAAGGATATTTTACCTTTGCAATCATTTTTCCAAAAACTTTTGAGTTTAACGTAGTAAGACTTATTCAAATTTTCCACTTCAGAAAGATTGATTTCTTGTAGCTTAAACACTTGTTCTACTTTCTCAAGATTCGTCGAAAATTCTTGATTAGAATATAGTTTGTCCGATCCTTTCAAGGTATAAGCAACCAATGTAGGATCATCATCCAAACTAGAATCTGATTTATCAAGATAATTCTTGTGAAAGCTCTCCTCATTTTGAAAAGGTAAACTTAGTTTTCTCCAAGTTCGACTCAGCACTTTCATACTCTGTGCTATCACTTTCACATCCCAAAACCTTTTCAACCACTGTCTTAACCACATCAGATTCACAGTCATTGTCTGATTTAGTGTATGTTACATCAATGTTCTCGAGCAACTCATTTTTTTCAGTTTTCAAATTTAGATTGAGCGCCTTCTCCACCCCTGATGGTTTCTTTCTAGCATAGCTTTCCCACATGGGTGGTGGAACACCGTTGTAACCAACACTTTTGTTCTTACCGTTTTTATCATTTTCTTCCTTTTCAATTTTTGGAAGAATATGATCAATGACATATGAACTGGTGGAATAACTGATTAACAATTTGTTAACCCTTTCTATTTCAATATTCGTTTTTTCAAGCTCATTTTTAAGTTCAACAATTTTCTTAAGATAAATGTTAATTGCCATTTGTTTTTCCAGAATAGTTGCTTTAAGCATCGACAAAGTTGCACTATCTTCATTGTTAACCTTTTCATATTGTTTAATTGCTTTAGATAATTTGTCATAAGCTTGTTTAGTTTCGAAATAATCATTTGACAAATTATCTGAAAGTTTTTTAAGTTCAGAATAGTTTTATCTTTCTCGACACATTCCTTGCAAGGTTCTTAGCATCTCTTGCATGGTTTTTCAATCTCAACAACCTGAACTTTGACAACCTCCTTACAGACTCTTTGACAAATTCAGTCATTGACTCTTCCTTGAATTCATCAGAAAACTACCTCTCTGAGGTTTGTCATCATTTCTTTGTTTGCAATCTTCGTTAAATTCTTGGCATTCATCTCTTTCTTCACATCTATTAATTCCACACATTCAGACTTTGATTCCTCTTCTGCTTGCACTTGATAACTTGAATCAAAATATCCTGCAAAAGATGGAAACAAATTAGGTGGAATCAAATTTCTAAAAGCATTATGCAATATATTCTCTTCTTCAGCATGTTGTTCATGAATATATCCTTCAAGAACAGCTTCCTCAAGAGCTTCATCGAATACTGCTTCAGAGGCTCTTCAATTATCTCTGCGAGAAGTTTGAGACTTTTGTTTTTAGAATTATACTTGCTCCAGTTAATTCCTTCGTCTTCTTGGGCGACTACTAAAGCTTTGTCTTTAGAATTAGATGAACCGTCTTCTATTTGAATCATCCTTGAATTTGATTGTGGTGGTGACGGCTTATGATAGATAGCCTTTCTTGTAGTAATCATCACCAAAAGGATTTTGATTATTGTTTACTTCTCGGTTAGTACATTGCCCTTTTGAAATGTCCTTTCTCTCTACATCTGAAACAGGTAACATTTGATTTGTCGAATACAAGTTTCCCATCCAAACCTCCCAAACTATTTATGCCCGTAATCTCCATAAATTTCTAAGCTCTTCGAAATATAGAAGCCATGCACCATTTGATGTCAATAAGATCTAATTCTTCTGAATCTATCTGATCATAATCTTTCTTTATCATATCTTGATTTCCTATCGTCCCAGCAACCAGGCTTTCATAAGATTCAAGAACATATGCAAGCAACGACATGTGCTTCTTGGCGGTATGTTCATTAAAATCTTATGTGTTTTGAAGATTCACAGCTATGTTACAATGTAAAATCTTCTAGTTTGAGTTTGATTGACTAGGTTGTTGACTTTAGAAATTGTTTGAGCTCGGTGAGGACTGAGCTGTTTTGGGTGAATTTGGTTCAAAGCTAGAAAATGATTGAAAACCGGATTGATTAGAAGATGGACTTGCAGAACTATCAGTACTGAGGGCGGTTTGTACTTTCGGACTTTGAATACCAACAGAACTACCTTTAAAGTAAAGGTTTACATCTTGTTGCATTTGAGCACCTTTTGAGTTGGCCATCTTCTGCATTTCTAGTTCATGATCTTCAAGATTTTCTATGAACTCTGATAAGTTGTAACCACACACCATTTTTCAGAAGTACATAGTGCACTCTCCCTCAGGTACATAATCTGCCAACTTGTCGTCTAACTCGTCAATTGTTTTCTGAATTCCCAACCTCTTCATTTGAACAACTAGATGACAGTAACACTCGATCAATTACTTCATAGTTTCGCCTTTCAAGAGGTTGAAAATATCGAACTCTTTTCTAAGTAGTTCCTTTTTGCTCTTCCTCATTTGTGAACTTCCCTAAAACTTGAACCTTAATGCATTCCATAATGATTGTGAGTTATCATCATGTTGCAGCAATGCTAAGATATCTTATTTGATTGATTGTTGCAGTATGCTCATCATTTTCTTCTCATTGACGAATTTTTCTTTTTCAGCCGATGTGAACTAAGTCAGCGTCTTCTCCAATTCATTTTCCCCAATTGGTGTGGTATATTTTTCTTCTATAGCAAACTAGTAGTTAAAATGGTTCGCTTGCACCAAGTTAACTAACCGTTCACTCCAACTGTCATAACCCTCCAAATTCATCAACTTTGGGGGTTTCACCATTGTCCCCATTTCATTCTCCAAATTCAGATTTTGTGCGGCTGCAGCTGATACATTAATAGTTGACATAGCAAATGCGTTGTAAAACTCGTTCTCCATTTTACCAACTCGAAACAATGTTAAATGCTAAAACGATTAAGATTTCAGTTTGAGTTAAGTAAAAATGTTAAAACTTGATTTATCTTCGTGCGAAGGTAAAAGATTTTAAATCTTTACAAATTTTTATCTTCGTACAAAGATAAGATTATCTTCATGCGAAGTAAAATTTTGTTTGTGCAAAGATAGGTTTAAAACTTGACATTTTTTGCAATTTTCAACATGAATTCATTTATTTTCAACTTTGATTTTCTCAAGGGTTTATCTAAACATGTTTTTACGTATTATACTTGAAAATCAGTTCATTTTGACCATGGATTCATTTTAAAAGTAAAGAATGAGTAGAATAAGAAGTCTTCTAGGCAGAATCTTGAACAATTGTCTTCAAATCAGGAAACTTGTGCTCTGATACCATTTGTAGGATCATTTTGTCCAATTGCAAAGGTACTAATTTGCGCATCTAGTATTTATGAATGGAATTCATATGAATTAGTGACAATTAACAAGATTATTTCATCAATTAACTAATTTCATTCAACGTTTAACAGTTACAAATGACTAGGGAATCCGACAGAGCTTCGTCGTCTCAGACGCAAAAGTTCTTTCTACTAACAACTCACACTAGCTATTTATAGATATGCTACCTTATGCGAGGGTAGTTTATCTTCGCAAGAAGGTAGTTTACCTTCGTGTGAAGTTAAATACAAACAATGTAAAATCTAACATTTTTGCCCTATTGCAAAATACAGACACAACCCTAAGACGTAGGTAATAGACATTATGCATCAACATCGTTAATTATATGGCATGTAGGGACAATGAACACAATTTCGAGGAATGAGTCCAGGAATGTCACAATTGAGACATGTTTGACGTTTTTTTTAAAAGCCTCTTAGTTCAACTAGTGAGATTTTTCTTTGTGAGCTATTTGATGCACTTGAAGTTATGATGATTTTCTCTATGCCTGATGTTTATGTACATGTTGTTTCTTCTTTGTACCCTACTCACAAACATCAGTGCATGAGTCAGTATCTTTATTCACAATCTCATTTTTGGTCTTTGATTGTGATCCTGCTTTGCTGTCAGTTGTTAAAGCATTTCTGTGCTTAGGTTCAAAACTTTGATTTTAGATTCGCTCATTGGTGGGCTTGAGTCTCTTGTTTATAGTGTCGTCATGTGTAGTTCTGTTGTTACAGTTACAATGAGAGGCGCAACTTCCATAGGGCGGGAGAAGGCGGCCGACCCCCAAAAATTTTCGCTCAGTTTTGAAGAATATGTAGTTTTCGTATAGAAATTTTTGGGTATATACATTTTCGACCCGGTTCTTATAGAAATTTTTGGGTATATTCTTTTTGCCCCCCCCCCCCCCCCCCCGTTCGGAAATCTCAAGCTTTGCCACTGGATAGAATGTCATGTTGGTTGATTGGGTACGAGTTAGTTACTTATTATTAACATTTGTCAACATCATTTAATTGTAATTGAATTTGCATCTTAACATTTTTCTTAAAACAAATAACCAAAATAGTTTAGTTAACACTTTTAGATTTACTCACCAACTTATGTTGACCCAAAAACAACTTTTACACACGATACAGGTAAACAGGTTTCAAGATGTGGATGATGAAACTTAGGGATGGTGCCTTAGAGAATAAACCAGATTATGTGATGTATTGTTTAATTTTGGAGGATTATTTGATATAATTGTATTGTGACATGGTTTTAATTTGGATATAAATAATCTTTCAACTTTTAAATATATGTTATAAGCTGTGAACAATCAATCATGCCCCGATCACATATTCCACTACGATTCGGGGTGTGATAGGTGTATTTTGTTTTCTTCAATAATATATACATTTATAGCACATGCCATATTCCTTTGTTCCTAGTGTTTTACAATTTTAACAACTTCAGTTCTAATTCATATCATATAATTTGGTATCAAACAATCTTGAGACAAGGGTCCTTAATAAATTCGTAATATCTTGAACCCATTGGAAAATAATATTTTTGTGACTACTTAGCTCAATTAAAACATTTTTTTTAACTCAAGAACTAAAGATGCATGGATATATGGAATGGAAAATTTGAAATAACATAATACTTGGAATGGGTATTCTAGTGAAGGACCGAATAATTTTATAGCTAAGAAACACGGTACTACGTTACATCTACTCTTTTGGAGCTCTATCACACCCTGATTCCCAGTGGGGCCGAACTTGGGGTTTATGCATGACAATTGATAACAGTATGACAATTGCCAGCATAAGATAGAATAGAATAAAGTAATAAACGTAAATGTAGGATCGTCTTATCCATATAAGCACAGGACCAAATTTGATTAACTCGTAATAACATGTGCGGAATCCATTTTATGACAAGTGACAAAATCAAGATTACTTTCAAAGTTTATTGTTTCATTAATGTTTATATGTGTACAATCCTGAAACAAAAGGTGCATGGCTTCCCATACACTCTGTATAAACTATTACAGACTCAAGACATCACACACCTATTTATAGACCTGGTTACTTCGTGCGAGCTGAGTTTTGCCACTTCGTGCGAAGTGGACTTTGTACGAAGTGATCAACTTCACTTCGTACAAGGTGATTATCACGTTGTACGAAGTGGCTTTCATACATCCAAATGTAAATCTAACAATGTATAGTCGTATTACAATGACACGACATGATCCTAAGACGTAGGCGATAGACATATGGCACCAACAAACTCCCCTTGGATATTGTTGTAGTCTTGGTCAATCTTCAAAAATCTTCATAACATTAACGTTCAATGTCCGAAGAAATGCTTCTTTGGCTTCCTACATTCTTCATATGGAATAGGTGTTTGATCAGTAACTAGAGCCCATTTGACAAACTGAAATCTTCTAAGACGCGCTTCCTTTGCCATTTCGTCAATCTTTTCTAATCTTCTTTGTTCTTTCATAAACTCTATCTTTTCAGCTCTCGCCACTTCGATTGCCACATCTTTCTAGAATTTATACCATGTGCATAGCAAACATTAATTACCCCTAGTATTGCATCGCTTGAGTCTTCTCTCGTGCTTCATAACATATCTTGTTAAAGAATAAGCACTCAACATCTTTCTCTAAGCAATTGACTAGCCACAGTGGGTCTAGTATGCGAATCATCCTCCAAATACTTTCATCTTTCAACACGTTCATTGCTTCACACGTCTCTATGTCATACTGCCACCATTTTAAGTAAGCATGAAAATCCTATTCAATCTTCAATAATGGCATGTTCTTCATGGCTCGTGGTCACTTGATAATTAAAGTCACATATTTTTCTTTAGTCACCAGATCAATCTTTATTCATTTCTTTGGAATATGCGGCTTCTAGTGATTGAATCCGTGATCAGCTTCATATTTGATCAGTTTCCATAAACGTTGATCGTGATATTTCATCTGAAGGTTATCATCTTCGTTTGTATAAACTCTCGGCATCCCAGTAAGGCAATGTTTGTATGTCACAGAGGTAGAGGTATCTGAAGTACTGCACATCAAACTCAGTCTTAATAGCATAAACATTTAACTCTCCAATCCAACCCAACTTAGGAGATCACTCGGTGATTTATCTTTATCTTGTGTAAAGAAAGCCAATGGTCTTTGGAATTTTCTTTCTTTTGGTAGCTCCTTAAACCACGTTTTCTTAGCTTTAGCAATTTCTTCTTTTGTTAAGCGATTAGGAACGTTTCGTTCTTTCACCATTTCCTCCACTCTTCATTTCAACAAATCATTTGAAGCTTCTTCAAACATTTCTTCAAAGGTTGGGAAGTCATCCATATTCACACCAGAATATTTAATATTTTCATCATCATCAGAATCATCCTCCACGACAACTCGATCATATCTGTCAGAATCTGCAACATACTTGTACTAATAGTCGTTAGGCTCAGATGCGCTGATATTGTTTCTCTTCTTCAAAATCAAATTCAAACTTATCTTCCTCAACCCCCAACATCTTTGCTATCTCTTCCTTTGTATAATTGTAAACATATTCACACTCTTCAACTCCATGCTCCAAGTAAAAGACTTTAGGTTTTGGAAAATCAAGAATAGTTGATATAGGTGCAGCTAGCTAGGAAGATTCCTGATTGCTCGGCATCATTCAAAGGGTCCTTCATCTCCCCCTATCTCTCAGCTTCTCTCTCTTCATTTACATTAGCTAACAAATAACTATCATACTCAAACAATTCATTCATCTTTGCATCAACCATTGTCACACCAGATCTACCTTGGTTATTATTATCACCATCACCTATATCATCATCATCATCATCATCCTTTTTATTGTTTTTATTACCCGCACCATCATCATCATCCTCTTCATCCTCGTTCTCATCAAATGCATCTATTTCAGCATCTCTCTTCTTTTTATTCAAATACTTTTGGTGCCTCTCAGATATTACAGTTACATCTATAGGTCCACCAATCATTACATAATTGATCGGCTCGGCTTCGTTTTCAACCTCAGGTCCGTTCACATTCTCAACCACTTATTCAACATTCTCTACAGTTTGGATTTCTGTTACTAGCGTAGATTCAGCTTCTAGCTCAGACTGTACAATCGCAGGAATCTCATTAACCTTTTCCTTTCCTTTTCCCAATGCTGCTGCTTCAGCTTCAGCTTTTCTTGCATGTTCTGCAGCCTTAACTTTTGCTTCTTCAATCTTTATTTCATCATATTCAGAGTTGAAATTTATACTGAATTTCTTCTCTAACACTTTGAATAACATAGCAAACTTTTCAGCATTAGCCATCTTCTCAATTTCAAGATCTTTGAAAACTCTATGTAATTTTTCATTTTCAGCCGTTACGCTTGTGAGCATTGACACTAACGTCATGTTTTTTTTTGTCTTAAGTTGTGTTATCTTGTTTTCGTGCTCTTTAATCTTCTGTTCCAGCTCATCAATTTTATTGTCATTAAACAAATTTGTATCGAAATTCCCAGCATCAAATCCTTCAGTGAACGGTATTTCTCCACGATCAGTAGGAAAGTGATCAGATAACGATTATCTTGGAATAGTTTGTGGTGTAGAACGATGTTGAGGTGTTGTTTGTTTTGGTGTTGAATGAGTTTGTGGTGGTGTAACATGTTGAGTTTGTAATGATGGTGGAGGTTGTTGTGGTGAATTTAGTGGTGATGGTTGTGGTAGTAGTGATGTGATATATGGTGGGATAATTGGTGGTTGTTGTATATGTTGTGGATATGGTGGAACAACAGACTCAACATTCTCAGCTGTAGATACAATCACCTCAGGCATCTTCCTGGCTTTCTTATACTTTGGTCGAGACTTTCTAGCCACAGGAGACCCTGTCGTCTTCTTTTGCACATCAGTCGCTTTACTCTTTGCTCTCCTTGTTTTTCTCACTAGCCTTTTTGTTTCCTCTTCGTGCTCTGAAGGAACGTATGTAACATCATCATCACCAACTTCTTTGCGCTTACGTTTCAGTAATCGTTGTTCTTCACATTTCTTAGATGCAATGATTTCAAGATCAATGCTATCGTCAGAAAACTTTCTTAGTTATCCACTTCTACACCTCTTTTTCCACATCAGGCTGACTATCTTTTCAAAACATTTCACAACTTCTCTATCATTTTTAGATGTAGCAGAATATTACCTCTTCGTGCTCATTTTCAGCACACCGGTTCATTAACACGCCCATTCCATGGTGTTTCTTCTGGTTAATCAACTAATAATGTCTTGAACTGTTGCCGTTGGCTGGATTGTGTAGGCTTTCTTCTTTGGAGTAGCCATTTTCCTTGTTCTTTTCTTCTTTGGTGTATCCCTTTTCCTTTTATTTTATTCTTTTCTCGAAAAAAAAGGGTTTTTCCCAACTTTAAAAACCCAAAAAAAAAAAATTTTAAACAGTATGGGGTTTGGTTAAAAAGGGGAAATTTATTTTAAAAAGATTTTTGGTGTTTTGGGTTTGGGGAAAAAAGGGGATATTCCGGGGGAAAAAAAAGGGTTAAATTATTTGGGAAAAAGGTTTTTTTTGTTTTTTATCCCAAGGGGGGTTCAAAATGTGAACCCCCCGGGCCCGCGAAAGGCCTTGTTTGGGTTTTTTTTTTTTCCCCCCCCCCCCCCCCCCCCCCCCCCCCCCCCCCCCCCCCCCCCCCCCCCCCCCCCCCCCCCCCCCCCCCCCCCCCCCCCCCCCCCCCCCCCCCCCCCCCCCCCCCCCCCCCCCCCCCCCCCCCCCCCCCCCCCCCCCGGGGGGGGGGGGGGGGGGGGGGGGGGGGGGGGGGGGGGGGGGGGGGGGGGGGGGGGGGGGGGGGGGGGGGGGGGGGGGGGGGGGGGGGGGGGGGGGGGGGGGGGGGGGGGGGGGGGGGGGGGGGGGGGGGGGGGGGGGGTAGAGTGTTAAAACCTTATAGCACAATCTGACCAAAAGTTTCTTGTAAACTTGTTACTTAATTTTAAAAGAAAATTTCGTAAGGTTTATTTCCTTTTAAAATTTCACTCATTTTCCCTTGGTACATTATCAAAAAACCTTTACGTTTTAATTAAATAATCTCCCTGTCATTAACCAATTGTTCATTTATAAACAATCTTTGTTTTTTTTAAAACTTAATGTTTGAACGTAACCCAAATTTTTTTTTTTTTTTGGAATTTTTCCGTTTTTTTTTTCCCCCTTTTTTTTTTTTTTTTTTCCCCCTTTTTTTAGAAAAAAACCCTTGATTTTTTTCAAAGAATTTTTAAATTGTAATTTTTTGGGTTAAGGTGGGTTTTAATTGGTTTTTAAAAAACAAGATTCCTGAAAAGAATTTTTCATGTCCAAAGCATTTATATTTCCATATTAAAATATAAATCTTTGAATAATTTTAAACCCCTTACTCTAAACAAACCCATTTTTAAAAATTATTTAAAATATTTTTCAAAACATATTAAATTTTGATTTATAGTTAAAATTCGATGGATAAACGTAAAAAAAATAAACTTTTTTAAATTTTGTACTAAGGGCCCCCCCACCATAACCATCTTTTGAAAAACTTTCCCAAAAATAAAAGAGGTCCAAAATTTCCCGGATTACATAGGTTTTTGTTTAAATTAATGCATTTAAATTTCAAAAACCGGGTACAAGAGTCGTTAAGTGAAAACCTCTATAAATTAATGCCAAAATTTTAACCTAAAAAAATATTGTATTTAAACCATAACCAATTTTTTAATTCCTTTATAATTGTTAAAAGATTTTGTAAAAAACAATTTTAATCTTAAATTTCCCTTTACAATTTCAAACATTGTCGTTATAAAAAATTTTCTGGAATAAAACAATAAATTTTTAAAAAATCTTTTGTTTTTTATAAAATTTTGATTGTTAAAACCTTTTTCTTTTTTTTTTAATGCATTTCCCAACAATTTGGGTATAAATTGGCACTAAAAACAACTAAAATAAAATTTATAAATTTTTTCTGCATTTCTAGACCCCAAAATAAATTTAAAAATTCAAGAATGGGTTGTATTCGATTTTCTAAAATAAAATATGTCGTCAGACCAAAACTTTAAGTTTATTAAATGGTGTTTAAAAAAATCAAGTCGTTTAAATTTCAATCATATGTTTTCATTTTTAAAACCCTTGCATTTTTTTTGAAATTTGAAAAATTTCACAGAAACCAAAATTTTTAAAATGTTAAATTGGGGGGGTTTACACATTAAATTTTTGTTTTAAAATTTAAAAAATGTTTTAAATTTAAATAATTAACCATATAAACCCCCAAACTTGAAAATAAAAAGGGGGGGTAAAACCTTAAAAAATTTCTTATGAGAAAAGTATATTTTAAATTCTATTTAGGCCCAAAAATCGGCCCCCCCCCCCCAAATTAAAAAAGTGGTATTTTAATTAAATTTTTGTATATTAACCATTTATGTTTTAAAATCTTGAAATAATAGCACTGTCCAAAGATTTAAATTAATAAGGGGGTGGTACTTTGGGGTCGAAATTTTTTATATCAATTTTTAAATTTAAAAATGCTTTAAAAAATATTTTAGGTTGCAAGGATTTAAAATTAACCCACAAGGTCGGATTTAAAACCATTAAAACTCATTTTAAAAAAAAAAATTCTTTTGATCTAAATGTTTAACCCTAAATGGGTTTTAAAAATAAAGGTACCAAACTATCAAATGGTTTAAAAAATGTCCTTTATAAGTTTAAATGCAAATTTTTTGAAATTTTAAATTATTTTTAAAAATTTTTCATGGAATTAAATTACAAGGGTTTGCTCATTTTTTTTTAATTGAAAACTTTTATCATAAAACCCCAAAAACAAGATTAATTCATTTTTTTATCATACAATATGGCAAAAGTGTTTTGGTGGGGCTCAGAGACCACCTCGGAATTGAAGCTTAAAAATTGTAAGATGTTGACTTCGACCTTAAATAAGCCATATTTGTTAAAACATTAAAAGTTCAAACAAGTTTAAAAATGTTTTTTAAAATCCCCTTTTTTTCTGAAATATTCCTTTCGAAATCATCAAAAATGAAAGCAATTTGACGAAATTTACTCCCTTTTCAAATTTTAATGGGTTTAAAGTGAAACATTTGGGAAAAACTGGCCCTTATAAATTTATCATTTGGAAAAGTCTTAATTTTAAATTACTAATTTTTTTCCAAAATTTTAAATTCATAGAAAAATTTTTTTTTTTTCAATAAAATTTTAAAATAAAAGGAAATTTTAAAAATTTTCGTGAAGAACATTTTTGGGGGGTGGGGGGGCTTCTTATAAAGGATTCCAAAAGGAAACAGAAAGGATAAATGGGCTTCCTTTTTTAATTGAGTTGTTAAAAATAAATTCGGGATTTGTTTTTACGGTAAGGATTTGATGCAATTTCCCAAGTTTTGGAATTGTTTTTTACACTTTTTGTTTGCAATGGTGCTGTTAAAAATTTTTTAGGGAGAAAAGGAAAAAAATTTTTATTCTTTTTAAATTTGCTTGATTTTTTTCATTTTTAATAAAATTTTTAATTTTATTAATTAAATTTGAAATTAATTATTAATTCCTTGGAAAATTCCTAGTGTATTCTTGGTTTTAAGGGAACTTTAAAACTTAAAAGTTTGGAAAAAATGATCAAATTTGGAAATTGTTATTTTCATTTAAAAATTTAAATTTTTATTTCCAAAAATTTTGGTAAAAAATGTTTGAATAAAAATTTTTATATTGTGGAATTAAAAGCAATTTTCACATAACTTTAACCCAACAAAATTTCAATTCCACCCAATTTCAAACTAAAAATTTAAATGCCGGAATTATTTACGAATTTTTTTCCCTATTTAAAATTTAAAAATTTTTCCCCCAATTTTCCCCCCAATTTAAAAGTAGTTTTTTAAATCAAATTTTTTAACCTTAGGCCCTTTACCCTTATTTTCCCAATTATATTTTATTGGTTTATAGATACCCGTTATCCCCAAAATTTTTTTCTCAAATTTTGTTAATCTAAATGTAACAATTTCCTTATTGCAAATAAAATTGATTTATTTCAAATTTTCTCTTAACGATCAAAACCTTTTTCCTTTTTTTAAGGGTAACTACTTTTAAAAACTTATCCTTTAAAGGGTTTTTTCGGGGAAATTGAACAGTCAAAAATTTTTGAATTCCATTTACCAATTTTTTTAAAATCTTTTTTATTTCTTCTTAGATCTACCGAAAAGATTAACAATCCTTAGTAAATTTTTTTTAAAATCCTTTAGGGATCTTTAATCTACCTTTTAACCCCTTTAATAGATTAATAAATGTGAAAATTTGGCAAACAATAAAAGATTCGCGTTCTAGAAATTTTTTTCATAAGGATCCGTAATTTAATTAAAGGGTAAGGGGTTAAAGTCATTTTATCTGAAAAATTTCATCTATAATGGAAATTTCATTTTTTCCATTGGGTCAACTTAAAATGAAATACCCTTTTATGAACCTTTTTTAATTGCCCAGGGAATCCTTTGAACATGTTGATTTGTCTTGAAATTTTCAATTCCATTTATTAATTTCTTTTTCCTTTTTGGGTCTAATTTTTTCATTTATGAAACATTTTAACAACTTTTACAAATTTTTTAATCAGTGGACCCAAAAGGGGTTACAGGGGGAAAGTGTTTTAAAAAAAATTAAAAATCGGAAAAATTTTTTACCCCGGTTTTTTCTTTCTTTACACAAACAAAATATTAATTGGGGAAGTGTAAAAAAAGTATAACTTTAGAAAAAATAAATAAATTAAGCAAGGGTTTTGTTAAAAAAATTAATAAATGGGCTATAATGTAAGAAATTTTGTCAAAATTTTAAATTTTTTCATAAGGAGTGCTGATTACCAAATTGTTTAAAATTTTTGATTAATTGAAAACTTTTGTTGTTTTCAAACCCATAAAGGGTTGTTACCAAAATTTATTGAGGATTGTCGTTCAAATATCTTTATAATAATTTAACTGGGTAGAACTTATAAGATCGTCGATTTATTTAAAAATTGCCTAAAAAATTTAAATATTTTGTTTTAAAAGCAAACAACCAGAATTATTTTTTAAAAAGACAAAACCCAATTTGATTCTGTGGGTTTATAAAGTCCAAAAAAGTTTTTAAAAAAAGTTTCTTTTTTCTCAAAACAATTTGGGAATTTCTTTTTAACCTCTTTTTGCAGAATTCCCCCCAAAACATTTTCCTTTTGGTTCAAACAATCTAACTAAAAAAACATTTCCGATTCAAAATTTTAGATTCTAATTCCAAATTTTCAAATAAAAAATTCCGGATTTAAAACACAAAAGGGATATTTTTAAAAAGGTATATCTTACTTTTTTATAAAGTTGGCCCCTTTTGGTTGAAACCTTTTAAAAGGACCAAAAAGTTTTTAATATTCAAATAACAGTCTTAAAGGTAAATTAAGTCATGGACGAAGAATGAGCCGGAAGGCTAATTAAAATAAAAATTTGTTTGGGGAAAAGTTTGTTAAATTAATGATAGCTTAAATGTGGGGTGGGGATTCAAAGGGAATTCCCCCGGAGAAAGTAACCTTGAGGATTTACAAGGGTTATCATCAATCAACCCCTCACCTTATAAAAACTTAAATTTTGGCCCTCGAAATCAAAAGTAAGCTTTTTTGGGGGCCCCAAAATAAGGGTTTTAAATTTTAAAAAAAAAAAAAAACTTATTAAAGTAATTGAAAAAAATAAAAAAAAATTTCGGGGCCATTTTTTTCAAGGGGGGCAAAATTTTTTGGGTAATAGGACATGTTTTGGGGGAAAAAAATTTTTTTTTAGGCTTTTGCCCCAATTCCCCCGATAGGTTTTTCCAAATTTAGGTTTTTTTTCAAAAAAAAGTTTTAAAGGTTTGGGGGGGGGGGGAATATTTTTAGAAGGCAAAAAAAACTATTTTTTTCTTTAAAGACTTCTTTTGGAATTTTTTAAATTAGCACCCAATCCCTTTTATTTAATTGCCCTTTTTATTTTGGGTTGTTCCGTTAGGTTTTTCCTTTGGAAAAAATTTTAAAGATAAATTTAAGAAAGCTAGGGAAGTAAATTTGGGAAATGCATTGGATCTCCCGGAATAGATTCAAGCAGAAGAATTTTTTCGATAAATGTAAACTGTATGATTTAAATCAGATGTTTTAAGGATAATTCCCCCAAAAAAAAAACCTCCCGTTTAGAATTAAATTTTATAAATTCCCCCCAAATTTAAATTTTTAAAGTTAATTTTAATTGAAAACTTATGCCAAATTTATTTTACTCAATAAATAAAATTTCTATGATGGAGATTCCCAACTAAAAAGGATAACTTAGAAAGGATAAGAATTGAAATATTTATTTACTTCTTAAAAAATTTGTATTTAAAATTTTGGTTAATTTTTTTTGAATTTAGGGTTTTCTTGAGAGTAAGGGAAGAAAAAGGGGGTTTGGGGGGGGGTTGGATTTTGAAGGAAAATTTTATGGTATTGGGGAGTTTAAAATTTAAAAATTTTTGGGTTTAAAAAACTAAATTGAGGTTTGGAAAGAAAAGTTAAGTTTAAATTTGGTTCAAAATTGAAATTTGGGGGGGAACCCCCCCCCCCTATATCCCCGGGGGTTAAGAATGCATTTTAAAATAAAAATACAAAGTTTTATTAAAATTTTATTAAATATTTGGAAAAAAATGTATTGAAAAATTTTAAAAAATATTATCTAAATTGAATTTTTAAAGGGATTTATTCATTCAGATTTAAAACCCCTTTATAAAAATAATTTTAACCCCTTACATTCCCCAAATTTTAAAACCATTTTATCCCAACTAAATTTAAGGTTTTTTATGAATTTAAAATTGTTTTGGATTTTGATATTTGATTGGGTTTTTTGAACTGAATTAACATTTAACCCTTTTTACTCTTTTTTAAACAATAATTAATTGTCTTAATTTATATATTAATAAAATTAACCTATTCCATAATTCCAGAAAAAAAAAGAAATTTTAATATTTATTTTTAAATTCCTCAAACCAAATTTTTCCCCCAATTCATAATTTTCAATAACAAAAAGAAACCTTTCTATTTAACTGTCCAACTATATTTTAATAAAAATTAAGCCTTCACCAGAAGTTTTTTTCCTTTACCATAATTGGAAGATTAAATTTTTATTAGTTTTTAACCTAATTTTTTTAAATTTTAATTTTGAGAATTTAAGTTTTAAATTTATTAATTGTAAAGTTGTTTTATTCAAAAATTTAAAGAAATCAAAGAAAAATCCTTATTTAATAAGTTTTCATAAGAATTATTTTAAAATTTGGATCAAGCGTAGGAATAACAACTTTTTATCAAGTTTATAGATTTAAAAACTATTAAAAAATTTAATTTCACAAGGTTTTAAAAATTTAATGAAATGAGTTTTCCAGCTTAAATTTTTAAATGGGAACCTTAACCCAAAAATTTTTTACAATTCGTTAAAGTTAAAATTTCCTAAAACAAAAAAAGGGGGGGTTAGGAACCAAAAAAGTTCCCAAAAGAAATTTCAAAATTTAAAATTTGTTATGGTTTGAGAAAAATGGTAAAAAAAAATCAATAAAGAGTTTTATGTTTAAAAACATGGGTTGTTAATCCTCTGTACAAGAAGGTTTAAGTTCTGAAAAGGCTCAATTTCAAATCGAATTTCTCCAATCCAAGTTTTTCCCTTTCTTAAAAAACCCTTTAACAACCAATGAAATCGGTAAATAAATTTTTAAACAAATTTTAATAACATTGACAAAAAATAAAAATTATTTTATTGAAAAGGAATTTAAAAACAAGGTTTAAAATTTAAAATTTTCGGTAAATCTAACAAGTTAAAATCATGTTAAGAATTTTAAAAGTTCCAATTTTATCCAACCCCCCAAAAAATTCTTTTATTTTTTAATTATTTAAGAGTCAAATTTTTTTAAATATATTTTAATTTTAAGTCAGAAAATCTTATTGACATGGTACCTTTCTTTGTGTTATTAAAAAATGTGATTCAAGTTAACCTAATTCTGAATATAGGGGTGGTTTTTTTTGAAAATAATTTATGATTTAAAAAAATTGGAACTATCTGTTTCAAGCAATATTCCACCCATTATAAAAAGAATTCTTATGCTTAGTGTTAATTCAACAATACCCTGGTTATTCAGCGTTTCAAGGAAAAGACCTTTTCCTTTTAAGTCTTGGTTTCCCTAAAAAAATATTTTATGATTCAAAGAAAAAAATGAATTATGGGTAAAGTGGTAATCTTTCGATGAACATTAGGCAAAATTGTGGAATGGTTAATTTAATTTTCAAAGTGTTTGTATTTAAAAAAAGGGGAAAAAGGAAATTTTAAAAATCCTAAAACCAAAAAAAAAACCCCAAAAAATGTTTAAAATAGATTTGTTTTAAATGTAAATTTTTTAAGGGAATATGGGAAAACCCTTTGTTTGGGACGACCCATGGTTTCTAGGTTTGTTTGGAGTTAAGGGCTTATCCTTTTGGGTCTTTGAAACTAAAATTTGTATATTTGGAATAGTTAAAAGAACTGGTGGATTCAGAAATAAGAATTCAAAATTTTTTCAAGGTTTCTTAAAAAATTTATTCTAATCCACACAAAAAATTTGTGAAAAATGTTATCCCAAATTATCACAACAGATTTTTTATTTAAATTTTCTAAGGGGAAAGCCTTTCCATTCTCTTTGACATTTTAAAGGTTTTAACACAAAGGGTTTTTTAAGAAGTATAATTTCACTATTAACCGGAAAAAAATTTTGATTTTGAGCTTTAGTTGTTTACCTCGGGTTGGTAATTTGATAAAGTTTTGAGGATTTTGTTAAGGGGTTGGGGGTAACTGTACAAAGGTTTTTAAAAAGGGTTTAAATTTTTAATTTTTTAAGGTTTTATTTTTTTTTCCACAAATCCCAAAATTTTACCCTCAAACTAAAAAGCCAGGTTTGGTTTTTTTAAAAGAAAGTTTATGATTTATTTGATCGGAAAGATTTAAAATGAACCCTTTTATAAAAAAACAAAAGTCTAATAAAATCCCAGAAAAATTGGTTTCTAACAATTTAAATGATTTAAAAAGTTTTCAGGAAAATTAAAAAACCTGTTAACCAAAAGAAATTTAAAAATTAAGATTTTTTAATTGATATGTGGATCATAATATTTAAATCACAAATCTTGCTTTTAGTTTTACAATAAAATTTCAAAGTTAAAATTTTTAACAAATTTTAAATGGAAAATTTTTTGTATGCTAAAGGGAATTTTTCAACCCCTCCAGGAAAAAATTATTGATTTGAATTTATGGTTTACGGAGTAAAACAAGGAGAAGTTGTTTAATCATATTAAAAGACTCAAAAAATTTTTGCATTTTTCTAAAGTAAAGAACGATTAGAAACTAGGTAACCCCAAAGGGAATTAACATGAATTTAAAAGTTGGTTATTAATGTTAATTTTGTTTTTCACAAATTTAAAATGTTTAAAATTAAATGATATAGTTAAATGGGTTAAAAAAACGATTGTTTCAAATTTTCTCCAAAACTTTACAAGAGGTTTATGCCCTTTGTAACGAAAACCCCTTTCTTGGGATTCGGTCTTTTTAAATTTAAAGGAATTAGGTTTTAAAGCTTCCAAAAGGAAAAGGAATATATAAAAACAGGGGTTTTGAATCCCCGGGGAAATTAAAACCTTAAATTTGAATGGTTTTAAAATTGTCATTGGGTTATTCCCCAAGAACCCTTGTAGAAACCAATTGACCGGTTAAAACTGAGAAAGGCCTGTGAATTATGGGAAAGGGAAAAACTTTGGAATCATTTAGGTTTAATGTTTGAAATTGGTTTCATGTTGTTAAAGTTTGAAAAGTATTGAAAAAATTTGATAAATTAATTTTGAAGTTGAAGGTTTTTGGGTTTTCAAAGGCTTTGAATTTTAATAAAGTTAAAATTCTTTTAAAAAAACTTTTTTTCCCGGGGGGAAATAATTTTTGTTTAAATTTTAACTTTTGGGGGGAAACCCCCCTTTTTTGGGGTTTTTTAAGGGGGTTTGGGGGAAATTTTGTTTAAGGAAAAAAAAATTTTTAAAATTTCCACCCAAAAGGGGTTTTTTCATTTATAAAGGCAAAAACTTTTTCCCCTTTTTTTTTTTCCATAGGGTTTTTAAAATTAAATTTGAAAACCTTTTCGGAAATAAAATTTTCCCCAAAAAAAGGGTTTTGGTTTTGGAAAAAAAAAAAAAAACAAAAATGTAAAAAAAACCCCAAATAAAAAATTTTTGAAGCCCGGCCCCTTGGGAAAAAAAAATTGGGTTTTTTTAAAAAATTTTCCAAAAACTTTCCCAAAAATTTTGGGGGAAAAAAGGGGGTTGCAAAAATTAATTTAAAAGGGTTTTTCAGGGTTTTTGGGGCCTTTAAAAATTTTTAAAAAAAAAAGGAAAGAAATTTTGGAAAAATTTATTGGGAAATAAATTTCTTACCCTTGGGAAAATCTTTAAAAAAATTTTAAAATTTTTTAAAAAATTTGGTTTGGGGTGCCCCAAAAAAAAAAATTTTTTTTTTTTCTTATGCCCAAAAAATTTTTAAAAAAAAATTTTTTTTCAAATCGGGGGGATGAAATTTTATTTAAAATTTTAAAAAGTTTTAAATTTTGGTTTGAAACCCATTTTTAATTTTGGCCTCAAAAAAAAGGGGGACGTAAATTTTGGGAAAAATTTAAAAACCCCCGGCTTTGGTAAAAAAATTTTTTTGCAATGAATTTAAAAAATTTTTTTAAAAACAGTTTTAAATTAGAAAAAAATTTAATTTTTTTTTGGTTTTTTTGGGTTTGGTTTAAAAAAAATTTAAAAATTTTTTTTTCAATTTAAAAAAAAATTTTCCCCGGGGGGGGGAAAAAACAAGGACTTTTAAAACCCCAAAAAAATTTGGGGGTTTTTTGTTTTAAAAGGGAAAAAAATTTGGCCGGGGGAAAAAATTTTGGGGTTTTTTCCGGAAAAAACATTTTCCCCAAATTTTTCACACTTTTGGTGAAAGGTTAGTTTTTCCCAAAATTGTTTAGGAAAAATTTTAATCCAAAATTTTCCCAGATAAAGGATTTTTTTTTTTAAAAAAAATTTTTTAAAAGGGGGAAAACCCAAAATTTTTTCAAAAGGGACCAAAAATTTTTGGGAAATTTAAAAATTGAAAAAATTT